>JAHHZJ010002923.1:0-44797 GCA_021437245.1 Aegilops speltoides | reverse complement strand
CACATGTATTATGTTTCCGGTTAATATAATTCTAGCATGAATAATAAACATTTATCATGAAATAAGGAAATAAATAATAACTTTATTATTGCCTCTAGGGCATATTTCCTTCAGCGCGATGCTCAAGGAGCCCCCTGAGGGAGTCCTGGATTAGGGGGTGTCCGGATGGCCGGACTATCACCGTTGGCCGGACTCCTAGACTATGAAGATACAAGATTGAAGACTCCGTCCCGTGTCCGGATGGGACTTTCCTTGGCGTGGAAGGAAAGCTTGGCAACACGGATATGTAGATCTCCTACCATTGTAACCGACTGGTAACCCTAGCCCTCTCCGTGTCTATATAAACCGGAGGTTTTAGTCCATAGGACAAAAACAATCATACCATAGGCCACCTTCTAGGGTTTAGCCTCTCCGTCTCGGTGGTACATCTACTCTTGTACTACCCATATCATCAATATTAATCAAGCAGGAGTAGGGTTTTACCTCCATCGAGAGGGTCCAACTCGGGTAAAAACATCGCGTCCCTTGTCTCCGTTATCATCCACCTAGACGCATACTCGGGACCCCTACCCGAGATCCGGTTTTGACACCAACATTGGTGCTTTCATTGAGAGTTCCTTCTGTCGCCACCTTTAGGCCCGATGGCTCCTTCGATCATCAACAACGACGCTGTCCAGTGGTGAGACTTTTCTCCCGGACAGATCTTCAGATTTACGCGTTTTGTAATCATAATAATTCGCATGGCCATCCGGAGCAGATTGAAAGCTACGCCCGCCATCGTCGATTTGAAGTTTGAACTATACGGCGACGTCCGCTGAGACTTGATCTTCGGCGGGTTCGAGCTACAGCCAAGCGCCGCCAAGACTATCACAATGGGCATGATCTAGCTCTCTGCCGGACAAAGGCCTTGAGGTCGCATAAGTTCTCGCTCGACTCCTTAGCTCGGATCTCGATCAAGGCTGACGAGGACGGGTGGCGGACACCACCTTGGGGGCTACTACCTCTACCGCCGACAGAGTCAATACCAACCCGTCCTTTGTGAAGCTCAGGACTCTAAGGTGCCGGACTCTCTCCTGATTCGAACCTTCCGCTTCGCCAATCGAATCCGATGGGGCGCCGATCATGGAGTTCACTGCTGCGACATCTTTCAAGACTCGCTTCTTTTGCGACATCCTCGAATTCACTAAAGTCTCTCTTTATCAGAGAGCCTCGCCGACTATGGTCGTAGGTTGGGATGCGACGACGAAGAAATTCAAAGCACACCCACCACCCACTTCAGAGCCACTGCCGATGACTTAACCGACATGCTAGACTTCGACCAAGGCATCGACGGTATGGACGATGATGCAGAGACGACAAAGAACCAAATACTTATAGGGCACTGGAATGCCACCTCGTCATACAACATTTACATGGTGGACATTCCAAAGGATGGGAATGGCGATGGAACAACGGAGGACGATCCCTCCAAGAAACAGCCTAAGCGCCGGTGTCGCCGGCGCCGCTTAAATCCCGCCACAAGAAATGGAGATTCCGCACCGGAGACACAACACCCCGGCAAGGTTGAAGACAACCCTCCAGCAGGATTCAGCGCAGAGGATGGAGAAGCCAGCCTCATGAGAGTGCGGCATAGAGAGGTAGAGGACGATAATTATATGCCTCCTCCGAAGACGAGGCAAGCCTCGACGACGCACGATTTTGTCGTGGCCCGAGGATCCCGGCTCAACAAGAGCTGCTTCAAACGCAGGCTTATGGCCACGGCAAGCAGCCTCAAGAAAACCAGCAACAGCTCGTAGCCGACTAAGACCTGCTAGCCGACAGATGGATCAAGTCCTTGCGGTCAAGAATATGAACTCGAACGCCTCCAAGAGCTACCTAAAATGCAAGTCTGCTACCCCGATTAGAGGAGGGAGCACCTAAACCTACATCACCAGCAAGATATTATACGACCGCCACCTGCGTGGTCATGACAGAGAGGCCTCTCGGCCCTACACTCAAGCCGCACCTCGGGCCACCAATAAATACCAAGGCTGAAAATGCGCCAGACCATGGATATACTGAGGACAAGGCAAGGCAAACAAGATCGATCTACGGATCGTATGCGCCCACTATATGTGATGACAACCATCACGCCGGATACAACAATTCCGGCCGGGCCAAACACAGTAGACAAAGCTCATTTGAGCTGCGTCGTGATATAGCCCAATACAGAGGCGCCACACACCCACTATGCTTCACAGACAAAGTGATGGATCATCAAATCCCTGAGGGTTTCAAACCCGTAAACATTGAATCATACGATGGCACAACATATCCGGCAGTCTGGATCGAGGACTATCTCCTCCATATCCACATGGACCGCGGTGATGATCTACATGGCATCAAATACCTCCCACTCAAGCTTAAAGGACCAGCGCGGCATTGGCTTAACAGCTTGCCAGCAGAGTCAATCAGTTGTTGGGAAGACCTGGAAGCCGCATTCCTCAACAACTCCCAGGGCACTTATGTGCGACCACCAGACGTCGATGACCTAAGCCACATAATTCAGCAGCCTGTAAGAATCGCCGACAATTCGACACGGTTCCTAACCAAGAAAAATCAAATCGCCGACCGTCCGGATGCAGAGGCCCTTGCAGCCTTCAAACACAACATCCGCGACGAGTGGCTTGCCCGCACCTAGGACAAGAAAAGCCGAATCCATGGCAGCCCTCACAACACTCATGACCCGCTCATGCTGGAGAGGATAGGTGGCTAGCTCAGTAGTAACAACATGACCAAGAGCCCCGTAATTCGGATACCAAGGACACTAACGGCAGGTCGCTACGAATAAGCACAAGCGCCAGACATGGCGCATAATATCGAGGATATGATAGCCAATGCCGGATTCAGAGGCTCTAAACCCGTCGCCGAAAAAGCCATTCAAAAGAAATACTCGGCTCGGTCCAATTTGATCGAATACTGATCGCCAGGCTTTATACACGGCACTTCGAAGTTAGCCAATCACACCAACAGGGATTGTTGGTGTTCAAGCAGCAAGTTAACGGCCAAGACAATGACAAGGGGCTGTATAGTGATGACGAGGAAGAGACCCACCACCGAACAATAGAGGATGTATGGTTTCCCACAAGTGCGGACGGTGAACATGATATACGCAAACCACATACCCAAAAGGGAGCGGAAGCGCACTCAGTGGACGATATGCGATGGAGCCAGCCACCTAAAGTTCAATCCGTGGTCCTCCCGCCCGATCACTTTTGATCAAGGACCACCCCACTAGCATCCGCCATGGCGGATTTGCCGCATTGGTTCTAGACCCAATCGCCGACGGATTTCACCTCACTAGAGTCCTAATGGTCGGGCGGCAAGAAATTTAACTCGCTTTATCGATGATAAAGGCGCAAGATGGGCATAGACCCTCAAGGATTAAACCCACAAAGACGACCTTCAAAGGCATCATACTGTGTAGAGGCCAATCAGACAGCTCGCCACACTTGAAGTGGTCTTCGATCCCTGATAACTTCCGGAAGCGAGGAGTTAATCTTCAACATAGTCCCGCTCAGCCGGCTATCATGCACCGCCGATTTAATCAGACGGTAAAGTTCAATGCGGTGCCGCACTACGCATACCTCAAGCTCAAGATGCCAGCCCTCGAGGAGTCATTACGGCCAACGGAACACCGAACGCCTTCTCCGAACGGAGGAGCATACAATGCTCGCGCGTAGTAAAGCAGCCTCTTAAGGCAATTTCGGTCCGTCAGTTAGCTGCCGGACACCGCCAAGCGCCTCGAGTAACCTACAACAAGACCGCCGGCACGCCCGAGCATGCATAGCAATGCGCCTTCTCAACCCCAGCCCTCGTGAAATCACGAGACCAAGACCACGCATACATAACTACGCCCGAGATACCATGGGCATAGGGGTAGGGGCACGACCACGGCATGCCCAAGAGCTGCTCAACCGCACCAGGGGCCCCAATTGTGTCATTCTTTTTTCTTCTTATTCTAGGACTGCCAAGAAGCCCCGTCCGCAAGAGAATTGTCAACTCACGATGCAACAGCCGTGGAAGTAGAAAAGCTACATCGAGTGTCCAGTGGTCTCTATTACGAAAGCAAGATACCTGTTTTATATACCATCCCGCAGCCTACCCCTCGAGGGGGACATGTTAAATAGTCCCATCCCTTGCTTATCGCGACTATTTGTATCGCTCGCTTTCATTGCGGTATTTTTGGATAAACAATGCATCGCTTTTGCCTATTATTGCATTCCTTTTTCTATCTATATATGTTCACTTATGACATGTTGCATCCAGACGCTATGGTACGGCTAAATACACCAGGGCTTAAGTACCCCAAAATATGGTGTGATAAGTCCTAACACTTTAACAAGTGCTGCCACCTCAACTTATAGCATTATATGCATCGGTTCAATCATGTCTTGGGTCAATTGTTGGGTTTGCCTGCCCCATGTTTTGGTACCTTACGCCCGCTATATCGCTAAGGTAGCGCGAAGAACCATCGCGATTGTGCCCTGCTGAGCTGGGTTGAGCACCTCGCTGGAGAAAGCTAAACTGACCGCCACGATAGGGCAAGAGCCGGTCGCTGTTCGAGAGGTTTTTTTGAGTCCCTAAAGACTTATGCCGCTTAGAGCGAGGAGTCGGCTTTGTCCGGCCTAGGCATGGATAGCGCCCCGAATTCGGTCTTCCGAACACTAGGAGCTTCACCGAAATTTAAAATTATAGAATTCTATGGCTAAGGGAGTGTTCAAGCATTATAAGTCCGTTGCTCGCTCACAGTTGACCGCCCCCTCAAAGGACCCAAAATGGGAACAAGAGCGCCAAGTTTATCCCTAACACCCCAAAGACTGTGGCATGGGGCTGAAGCCAACGACTTGCCATCTCTCAAATTTGATAAACCGCCGCATTTAAGGTAATATTTTAAATTCACAAGCGCTTTTAGCGATATGAACAAGTTTTCAAGCGCATGTGATAACAAATGCGAAGTTTACTCAAAAATTACATCTTTGAGCATTCACCCGCTTATAAGGCGGCACCCTTCAGACGCTTCATAATACATCTCGGCTTGCAGTATCCCCGCCCAGCTGGTGGAGCGCCCGTCACAAGCTTTCTCATTCATCTTGCCCCCAGACACTTTAGCATCGGCAAGGCTCCCACGGGCACCTTCGATGCACGGAGCGCTGACGACTTCAATCCATGGACAAAGGCCCACTAGCCGCCAAGACCAGCCCAAAGTAGCTCCTGTGCATGGCTACCTTCGCCACAAATGAGCTATGAGGCCCTTCATGGCCTGTTCGCCACCTTAGTGGAGCTCGACCACCGCTTCACTGGTCGCCAAGGGCACTGAGTGTCCGCCTCAAAGATATCGAGACCGTATTACCTTTCTCCGCCGAGCCCCTTCCTCGCTCGATAGAATGCGGCAAATACGGACACACCGTAAGGGCAGATCTCGCGAATGCTCCCGGAGAGCTCCGGATTCGGGTAAGTAACAAGTAATTCACTTTCACGCGCTTGCTTTGCATGAAGAATGCCTTACCCGCCGCCATCTTCTTTATTGCCTCAATTTCCTGGAGGGCTTTTTGGCTTCGCCTTAGCGGCTTTGGCACTCTCAAGAGCCGAGGCGACTCGACTCTCGAGTTCGAACACGCCCAAACTCTCGTGCTTTTCCACGAGAGCATGGGCTCTTGCTGCACCTTCGCCACCCGCCCCCGCTTCTTCGCCGGCGTGCTCCACGGCCGATTGCTTTCGCCTTGACATCGCTTCCTTCAAGGTCGCCACCTTGTTCGTGGGTCTCCGCAATACTCACGCTATTCCTGCCATTTTTGCAACCAAATCCTTTCTATAAGGTATTACTTTAATAAGGTATTACTTACCTTCCTTGTCCTCGAGCTGCTTCTTGCATGGCCAAGCTCGCTTCGGACCGCCGAGGCTCGCTTCAATACATTAACCTCCGCAGCAAGGCGGCAGAGGTCAAGAACAAGCAGCCTCGCATTCCCATATTGACATGCTTATGTTAGACTCCTACAGATATCTTTTAGATCCTCGCCGCTTTTCTTTCCAACACCAAACTGAGCATCGTGACTACCGCCTATGCGGTACTATTTTTACATATCTTAATTATATACCTCAAAGCCCGTTAGAAGGTCGGTATGTGCTTTAGTCAGCCCGCCTTGGCGGATCGAACTTTCGATCACCGCAAGCACCTCCAAAGAATTATCCGGCGCCCGCTTGACGGAGGTCACCGACGTCATAGCCTCGCCTTTCTTAAGGCCGCCACGACTCCGAACCACTAAAGGTTCTGTGCGGAGTCCGCCCAGGCCGAACTCGTAACCCTTTAGGAGTTGATCCCCTCGTGCTCAAAGTCCGGAGGTTGCCCCACGGCACCTCCGAACCTCCTCCTCCGGGCTGGGCCCTTTGGGACCCCACCTCAAGGCCATCCACAAAGGCGAGGAGAGGAGACAGCCGATGTGAAGCGCCATCCACGTCCGATGGCGCCAGGGAGCCGCTGCTGAAGTGTCGAGCCCGCCCTGGGCGGGCTGCAGGGTTATATTCGGCTAAGAGATTCTATGCAACAAATGAAACACCATGAGTTATTCTCGTATCCTGACACTTAAGAAGTCACCAGGGCTTAGTCCTGGTGGCCACTCTTCTTCATCGCCAACGGCAAGCAGGAGAAGTCCGGGGAGGGTCCTTCCTTCTGACCCTTCGCCTCCCCTGCTGGGTAAGCTTTCTTCTTTCTCTCTCACCGGGAGAGACTTTTTTCTCCTCCTCGCTCAAGGAGGAGTCCACCTCGAGTCATCGGACGATGAGTTCAATAACACTAGCGCTGGGAACTCTTCCAGTTCCCGTGGCCTTCTTTCTGGTTTCTCCCGCACCACGTATACGCCGAGCCAAGAGTCTCATGCACTTGGGCGTCCGCTGGTCTTCAGGTAAGGGAGCCGACAGCTTAACTCCGCTCGGACGCCTTTTGCCAGTGCCTCACAAAGCTAAATGGAGTTTAGATCCCACATAGAGTCAAACTATGGAAAATAAGCGCCCCAGAAGGGTAAAATAGCTTACCTTGCCGCTTGACGCTGCGAGCTGAATCCGCGATCTTCGTAGCGGATGCGGAGCTCGGCGCTTGAATACACTCTTGCTGCATCTTCGCACGTAGTGTCAAGAGCCCGCCAAGGTTTGTGTTGTGCGGGATCAAACTTCCACAAATTAAAGGCCCGCTTCGCACGGAGGATCCGCGGATGAGCATGACTCGACTACGCTGAAAAGCTTGAGCTTGTTCACCAAGGTTTGGACCAGATTGAGTCCGGCCTCCAATCACCCCATGATAGGCCCTTCTCTTTCCAGAGGTGAGCCGTGGGGATGCCAGATCTGAATTTGGGGGTCACGCCCATTTAGGGTCACGCTGCTCTGTGATGTAGAACCACCCCGATTGCCACCCCTTTATGGTCTCCACAAAGGAGCCCTCACCATAGGACGCTGGGCATCTTGCTCACCATGGCACCTCCAAGACTCCACTTGGCGGCCGCCCACTACCTTCGGCTTGACATTGAAGGTCTTCAGCCATAAGCCGAAGTGGGACTGGATGCAGAGGAAGGCCTCGCACATGACGATGAACACCGAGATGTTGAGGATGAAATTTGGGGCCAGATCGTGGAAATCCAGGCCATAGTAGAACATGAGCCCCCGAACAAATGGTTGAAGTGGAAAACCTTGTCCGTGGAGGAAGTGGGTGAGGAACACAACCCTCTCATGGGGCCCGAGGGTGGGAATGAGCTGCCCCTTGTCAGGGAGCCGATGCGTGATGTCGCTGAACAAGTATCCGGCCTTTTGCAGCCTCTTGATGTGCCCCTCCGTGATGGAGGAGGCCATCCACTTGCCTCCCGCTCCGGACATGGCTGGGGAAGGTTGAGGCTAGATGCGGACTTGGGCACCGGAGCTCGAGTACGCGGAAATGGATAAGCAAAGGAGGAAGAAGGCATAGGTAAAAAGGTGGATCCTTATCCCCTTATATGGACGGACGAAACTATATGTCCCCACCAGCCTGGTAAAACTCGCTTATCTCCTAAGCGCCGTAATCAATGGCGCGGCTGGGTTACCCATGCCCGTATTGATGAGAATCCCGGAATAAGGGGACACGATCTCTGCTTTGACAAGACGTGCCAAGGAAACCGCTTCGCTAAACGCGCTGAGGTGGGACAGTAAAAACGATTCGAGTAGAGGCTTGGCCATGGTGTGATGTCACGCCACGGAATACGTTAGCAGATTGAACTTGTGTAAATGTTATTCTCTCCACGGTGGTATGTGGAACTTATTTTGCAGAGCCGGACACTCTCCTTGTGTTCAAAATCTTCTATGAAGTATTCAGAGGAGGAACCCGCCTTGCAATGCCAAAGACAATATGCGCGCCGGACTCGTTGTCATTGAAGCCTGGTTCAGGGGCTACTGAGGGAGTCCTGGATTAGGGGGTGTCCGGATGGCCGGACTATCACCGTTGGCCGGACTCCTAGACCATGAAGATACAGGATTGAAGACTCCGTCCCGTGTCCGGATGGGACTTTCCTTGGCGTGGAAGGCAAGCTTAGCAATACGGATATGTAGATCTCCTACCATTGTAACCGACTCTGTATAACCCTAGCCCTCTCCTGTCTATATAAACCGAGGGTTTTAGTCCCAGAGGACTAAAAACAATCGCACCATAGGCTAGCTTCTAGGGTTTAGCCTCTCCGATCTCGTGGTAGATCTACTCTTGTACTACCCATATCATCAATATTAATCAAGCAGAGTAGGGTTTTACCTCCATCGAGAGGGCCCAACTCGGGTATAAACATCGTGTCCCTTGTCTCCTGTTACCATCCGCCTAGACGCACAGCTCGGGACCCCCTACCCGAGATCCGCCGGTTTTGACACCGACACCCCCCTTTGACGTGCAAGCGGCTCATGCTAAGGAAAGACTGAAGGCGCTCAACGAGATCACACTACAAAAAAAGACACATCCGTGACATTTTGGGTCGAATGAATTTTTTTCTGTCATACTTATGACACTTCTATGACGATAATTGTGACAAAACCCGATATCATCATAGATGTGGTGGGCTCCTACTTCTATGACAAAAAATCATGATAGAAAATGGGCTTTTCATCCTGGGCGGGCCAAAGACGCAGCTACATGACATTCTTTGGGTCATGCATGATGGAAAAAACCGTGGTAGAAGCGAGGGCGAGGAAAATATCGGGGAGTTCCCGACATAAAGGTGGTTTGGGCCGAGCGATGCGCTGCTTTCTCGTGCACGCACATGCGTGGTTGAGGCATTGGGCTCTAATCGAACTTGAGGAGGCGTCGCCATCAACCCGAAGCGACAGACCGCAGCTACGCTGCATCGAACCTAATTGAGCGATTCTTCGCTCGCCATCGCCGCTAATCGAAGCCGATCGAACTCGGCCAGATCCTTCCCTTGATGAACAAAGGAGTGCAATGGTTGATGAACAGCCTCCAGCAGGGGTTGGATGAACAGGACCCCGTGTTGTTGCCCCTGGATGAACATGACCCCGATCGATCGAGTCGGTTGGGCGTGGATGAACAGGACCCCGTGGAGGGCTGGATGAACAGGACCCCATGGAGGGAAGGTTGAACAGTAGCCGGTGGAGGGCTGGTTGAACAGTAGCCGATGGAGCGCTAGATGAATAGTAGCCCCATGGAGGGGTGGTTGAACAGGACCTCGTGGAGAGGGCTGGTTGAACAGTAGCCGGTGGAGGAGCTGTTGGGGAACGTAGCAGAAATTCAAAATTTTCTATGCATCACCAAGATCAATCTATGGAGTAACTAGCAACGAGATAGAGGGAAGTGCATCTTCATACCCTTGAAGATCGCGATGCGGAAGCGTTGCAAGAACGCGGTCGGTGGAGTCATTCACTAAGCGATTCAGATCGCGGCCGAATCCGATCTAAGCACCGAACAACGATGCCTCCACGTTCAACACACATACAGCCCGGGGACATCTCCTCCTTCTTGATCCAGCAAGGGGAGAGGAGAAGTTGAGGCAGAGCTCCAGCAGCACGACGGCGTGGTGGTGGAGCTTGCAGTTCTCCGGCAGAGCTTCGCCAAGCACTAGTACTACTTGGAGGAGGTGTCAGGGAGGGAGAGGGCTGCGCCAGGAAGGGTGAAGCCCCATGCGCCCCCACTATATATAGGGGTGGAGGGGGCTGGTTTCTTGCCCTCCAAGTCCATTGGGGCATTGGCAACAGTGGGAAGAAAGAAATTCCATCATTTCCTTCCCCACCGATTGTTATCACCCTTTTTTAGGGATCTTGATCTTATCCTTCTGGATATGATCTTATTCCTTCTAAGGGGATCTTGGTGCGCTGACCAGGGGTGTGGGGCCTTGCCCCCACTACCATGTTCATGTGGGTCCCCATGCAGGTGGGCCCCACTCCGAACCTTCTAGGACCTTCCCAGCACAATACCAAAAATCTCTAACATTTTCCTGGGCCAAAATAGGACTTCCCATATATAAATCTTTACCTCCGACCATTCCGAACTCTTCGTGACGTCCGGATCTCATCCGGACTCAACAACATTCGTAATCGCACACTAATTCCCATAACAACTCTAACATCACCAACCTTATGTGTAGATTCTACGGTTCGGGAATCATGCGACTTGACCGAGACAGCTCTTCGCTAATAACCAACAAATGGATCCGGATACCCATGTTGGCTCCTACATGTTCCACGATGATCTCATAGGATGCACCACGATGTTAAGGATTCAAGCAATCCCGTGATACAATTCCCTTTGTCAATCGGACGCTATTTGCCCGAGACTCGATCATCATTATCCCAATACCTCGCTCAATCTCGCACGCAAGTCACTTTACTCGCTCCGTAATGATGATCCCGTGACTAACTACTTAGTCACATTGAGCTCATTATGATGATGCATTACCGAAAGGGCCCAGAGATACCTCTCCGTCACACGGTGACAAATCCTAGCCTCGATTCGTGCCAACCCAATGTACACTTTCGAGATACCCGTAGTGCACCTTTATAGCCACCCAGCTACATTGTGACGCTTTGGCACACCCAAAGCTTTCTCAGGTATCCGGAGTTGCACGATCTCATGGTCTAAGGAAATGATACTTGACATTAGAAAAGCTTTTAGCAAACGAAATACACGATCTTGTGCTATGCTTAGATTGTTCTTGTCCATCACATCATTCTCCTAATGATGTGATCCTGTTATCAATGACATCCAATGTCCATGGTCAGGAAACCACAACCATCTATCGATCAACGAGCTAGTCAACTAGAGGCTCACTAGGGACATGTTGTGGTCTATGTATTCACATATGTATTACGGTTTCCAGTTAATACAATTATATCATGAACAATAGACAATTATCATGAACAAGGAAATATAATAATAACCATTTTATTATTGCCTCTAGGGCATATTTCCAACAGTCTCCCACTTGCACTAGAGTCAATAATCTAGTTCACATCACTATGTGATCGTAATGTATCCAACACCCATGGGGTTTGATCATATCTCGCCAGAGAGAGGTTATTAGTCAATGGGTCCAACCTTCAGATCCATGTGTGCTTTACAAATCTCTACATCATCTTGTAGATGCAGCTACCACGCACTATTTGGAACTATTCAAAATAACTGTTCTACTATATGAACTCCGGCTTACTATTCAAAGTCATCCAGATTAGTGTCAAAGTTTGCATCGACGTAACCCTTTACGCATTTAACTATTTTACCACCTTCATAATTGAGAAAATTCTTAGTCCACTAGTCACTAAGGATAACTTTGACTGTATCCTGTGATCCATTTCTCGATCACTTTTGTACCCTTGATCGACTCATGGCAAGGCACACTTCAGTGCAAAGACACAAGATGGCATATCAGAGAGCCTACGCCTAAAGCATAGGGACGACCTTCGCCTTTTCTCTCTTCACCGTGGTCGTCTTGAGTCTTACTCAATACTCACACCTTATAACACAACCAAGAACTCCTTCTTTGCCGATCTATTTTGAACTCCTTCAAAATCTTGTCACGGTGCGTATTCATTTGAAAGTACTATCAAGTGATTTTTGATCTATCCTTATAGATCTTGATGCTCAATGTTAGAGTATCTTAATCCAGGTTTTCCATTGAAAAACACTTTTCAAATAACCCTATATGCTTTCCAGAATTCTACATCATTTCCGATCAACAATATGTCAACAACATATACTCATCGTAAATGCTATAGTGCTCCCACTCACTTCTTTGGAAATACAAGTTTCCAATAAACTTCGTATAAACTCAAAATCTTAGATCATCTCATCAAAGCATATATTCCAACTCCGAGATGCTTACTCCAGTCCTTAGAAGAATTACTGGAGCTTTGCATACTTGTTAGCATCTTTTAGGATTGACAAAACCTTCTGGTTGTATCACATACAACCTTTCCTCAAGAAAATCGTTGAGGAAACAATGTTTTGACATCCTATCTGCAAGATTCAACAGACTCTTAGCATCGCTACGAGTGAGAAAGTCTCAATCATAGTCAACTCCTTAAACTTGTCAGAAAACATCTTAATGACAAGTCGAGCTTTCTTAATGGTGATACTTACCATGATTGTCCGTCTTCCTTTTAAAATCCATCTGTACCCAACAGCCTTACGACCATCAAGTAGTTCTTCCAAAGTCTATACTTTGGTTTCATACATGGATCCTCTCTCGGATTTTATGGCCTCGAGCCATTCGTCCGGAACCCGGCCCACCATCGCTTCTCCATAGCTTGTAGGTTCATTGTTGTCTAGCACCATGACCTTCAAGACAGATTACCGCACCACTCAAGCAAGACGCCCTTGTAGACTCCACGAGGTTTGGTAGTGACTTGATCCAAGTTTCATGATCACTATCATCACTTTCCACTTCAACCGTGTAGGCGCCACAAGAACAACTTCATGTGCCCTGCTACACACTAGTTGAAGTTACGGTTCAATAACCTCATCAAGTCTCCACCATCCTCCCACTCAATTGTTTCGAGAGAAACTTTTCCTCGAGAAAGGACCCGATTCTAGAAACAATCCTTTTGCTTCCAGATCTCGAGACAGAGGTATACCCAACTATTTTTGGGTGTCCTATGAAGATGCATTTATCCGCTGGGTTCGAGCTTATCAGCCGTAAACTTTTTCACATAAGCGCCGCAGCCCCAAACTTTATAAGAAATGACACTTAGGTTTCTCTAAACCATAGTTCATACGGTGTCATCTTAATGGAATTGTGTGGTGCCCTATTAAAGTGAATGCGGTTGTGTTTAATACCTAACCCATAAACGATAGTGTTAATTCGATAAGAGACATCATGGTATGCACCATATCCAATAGGGTGCAAGATGATGTTCGACACACCATCACACTATGGTGTTCCAGCGGTATTAGTTGTGAAACAATTTCCACAATGTCTTAATTGTGTGCCAAACTCAGAACTCAGATATTTATCTCTATGATCATATCATAGACATTTTATCCTCTTGTCACGATTTATCTTCAACTTCACTCTAAAATTACTTGAACCTTTCAATAATTCAGATTTGTGTTTCATCAAGTAAATATACTAAGAATCTACTCAAATCATCTGTGAAGTAAGAGCATAACGATATTCATCAAGGCCCAAAGACTCATTGGATTGCGACATCAAATGTATTACTTCCAACAAGTTGCTTCTTTGTTCCATCTCACTCAAAAACGAGGCCTTTCACCATCTTGCCCATGTGGTATGATTTGCATGTCTCAAGTAATTCAAAAACAAGTGAGTCCAAATGATCCATCTCGCAGGAGTTTCTTCATGCGATATACCAATAGACGGGTTCGATGTCTCAATCTTTTCAAAACGAGTGAGTCCAAAGATCCATCAATATGGAGCTTCTTCATGCGATATACCAATATGACTTAAGTGGCAAAGTACACAAGTATGAGGTACTATCATTACTATCTTATATCTTTTGGCACTAACATGTGTATCACTACGATCGAGATTCAATAAACCATTCATTTTAGGTGCAAGACCGTTGAAGGTATTATTCAAATAAACAGAGTAACCATTATTCTCCTTAAATGAATAAATCAGACAGATAAACATAATCCAATCATGTTTATGCTCAACGCAAACACCAAATAACAATTATTTAGGTTTAACACCAATCTCGATGGTAGAGGGAGCAAAGCGATGCTTGATCACATCAACCTTGGAAACACTTCCAACACACATCATCATCTCACCTTTAGCTAGTCTCCGCTTATTCCGTAGCTCTTTATTTCGACTTACTAACACTTAGCAACCGAACCGTATCTTAATACCCTGGTGCTACTAGGAGTACTAGTAAGTACACATTTAATACAATGTATATCCAATATACTCACAACCTTGCCACCTTTCTCATCTACCAAGTATCTAGGGTAGTTCTGCATCGGACTGCTCCCTCATTACGTAAGCACTTAGTCTCGGTTTGGGTTCAACCCTCGGTTTCTTCACTAGAGCAGAATCGATTTGTCGCCTCATGAAGTATCCTTCTGCCCTTGCCCTTCTTCAAACTAGTGGTTTGACTAACCATCAACAATTGATGCTCCTACTGATTTCTACTTTCATGTGTCAAATATCGCGAATTGCTCAAGGATCATCATGTCTATCCCTCGATATGTTATAGTTCATCATGAAGCTCTAATAGCTTGGTGGCAAGGACTATGGAGAACCATCACTATCTCATCCGGAAGATTAAATCCCACTCGATTCAAGTGATTGTAGTACTCGCATAATCTGAGCACATGCTCAATGATTGAGCTTTTCTCCTTAGTTTACGTGTTAAGAAACTTGTCGGAGGTCTCATACCTCTTGACGTAAGCACGAGCCCGAAATCCTAATTTCAGCTCTTGGAACATCTCATATGTTCTCGCGACGCTTCAAAAATGTCTTTGCTGCCTCAATTCTAAACCGCTTAACATTACGCACCGAACTATCACGTAGTCATCAAACGTATGTCGATGTTCGCAACATCCACAAACGACACTCGAGGTTCAAAGACACCGAGGGTGCATTAAGGACATAAGCCTTCAGGCAAAGAATGAGGACAATCTCGCCATTTGACCCAAATCCGCATAATTGCTACTATCAACTTTCAACTAAAATTTTCTAGGAACATATCTTAAACAAGAGAACTAAAGCACAAGCTACTTACATAATTTGCAAAGTCCTTTTGACTATGTTCATGATAATTAAGTTCATCTAATGAACTCCCACTCAGATAGACATCCTCTAGTCATCTAAGTGATACATGATCCGAGTCAACTAGGCCGTGGTCCGATCATCACGTGAGACGGACTAGTCATCATCGGTGAACATCTCCATGTTGATCGATTCACTATACGACTCATGCTCGACCTTTCGGTCTCTTGTGTTCCGAGGCCATGTCTGTACATGCTAGGCTCGCAAGTCAACCTAAGTGTTTTATGTGTAATCTGGCTTACACCCGCTGTATGTGAATGTTAGAATCTATCATACCCAATCATCACGTGGTGCTTCGAAACAATGAACTTTCACAATGGTGCACAGTTAGGGGGAACACTTTCTTGAAATTTTAATGAGGGATCATCTTATTTATGGTACCGTCGTTCTAAGCAAATAAGATATAAACATGACAAACATCACATGCAAATCATAAAGTGACATGATATGGCCAATATCATCTTGCTCCTTTGATCTCCATCTTGAGGCACGACATGATCACCTTTGTCACCGGCATGACACCATGATCTCCATCATCATGATCTCCATCATCGTGTCTTCATGAAGTTGTTCGCCAACTATTACTTATACTACTATGGCTAACGGTTTAGCAATAAAGTAAAGTAATTAAATGGCGCTTTCAATGACACGCAGTCATACAATACATTAAGACAACTCCTATGGTTCTCGCCGTTGTCATACTCATCGACATGCAAGTCATGATTCCTATTACAAGAACAATATCAATCTCATACATCACATATATCATTCATCACATTCTTTGGCCATATCACATCACATAGCATACCCTCGCAAAACAAGTTAGACGTTTCTAATTGTTGTTGCATGTTTTACGGGCTGCTATGGGTTTCTAGCAAGAACGCTTACCTACCTACACAAAGCCACAACGGTGATATGCCAATTGCTATTTACCCTTCATAAGGACCCTTTTCATCGAATCCGATCCGACTAAAGTGGAGAGATCGCACCGCTAGCCACCTTTATGCAACAAGTGCATGTCAGTCGGTGGAACCTATCTCACGTAAGCGTGCGTGTAAGGTCGGTCTGGGCCGCTTCATCCCACGATGCCGCCGAATAAAGATAGGACTAGTAATGGAAAGCAAATTAAACAAACCAATGCCCACAACTACTTGTGTTCTACTCGTGCATAGAATCTACGCAATAGACCTAGCTCTGATACCACTGTTGGGGAATGTAGCAGAAATTCAAAATTTTCTACGCATCCCCAAGATCAATCTATGGAGTAACTAGCAACGAGAGAGAGGGTAGTGCATCTTCATACCCTTGAAGATCGCGATGCGGAAGCGCTGCAAGAACGCTGCTCGTGGAGTCGCTCACTGCGATTCAGATCGCGCCGAATCCGATCTAAGCACCTATAACACCCCGAGACCGACGCCTCCGAAGACTTCCACTACTCCAAGTTTTCGTGCAGTGATTTATTTGTTTGATGCATTCATCATTGCATCATTTGCATTGCATCATGCCATCATGTCATTTTATTTTTTTTAAAAACCTCAACTAATTAAATTGCATAGATCTTTTGATCTATTTAAATCGAGGGAATTCATGATGGTGATTTCGCTATAATATATCCTCCCGATATTAGTGGAGCTATTATAAAATAATTCCATTCTCCGAGTTCACCCATTAACACACTTGCAAAATCCCAATGCCCTTTATTATTTCAATTCTTGGCCTCTAACTTTGCCATATATTCTTTCTTGTTTTTCCGAGCTCCACCAAAATCCAACATTTTTGGACCTTCCCAACCCTCACTTCCTATTCAAATCATTTGAATTAAATTCAAATAAGTTGAATTTAAATCTTTGAATCATGCCTCTTTCTATTTTTCCTAGATCGAGCTCATTTTTGTGAGCCCCGAAAATTATCCGTGTGTCCAACTTCTTCCCTAACCTCTTTTTTTTTTATTTCTTATCTCTGCTCAGGTTTTTTTTTCTTTCTTTATAGGAGAGAGAGAGCTCAGGGCCACCGCCTCTAAGCCAAGGCCCACCGCCCCACCTTTCCTCAGAACCCTAGCCGCCCAAGAGGCCCGCCTGACCCTCCTCGCTCCCCACCTCTCCGACCAAACCCTCTCCCTCGTCCATCCTCACGCCAGGAGAGCATTGCTCGATCCCATCTCTCCTCTCGCCTCACCACAAGACGCTCAAGAATCAGCGCGAGGAAGCCGCGCCTCTCTCGATCCCATCTCCTCCCGCTTCTCCTCATCGCCCCTCCGCCTCCTCCTCGTGGCTCAGATCCGCCGCCTGCTGCCGCCAGCCACGCCGCCACCACCGCCGCCTCATGCCTTCTGTCTTCCTCTCGTCTCAAGGCCTGACGCCGCCTGCCTCAACTCCGGGCGGCCACGTGCCTCCTCGACTGCACACAACAGCAGAAGCAGCTGCAGACTCAGCACCGGCCACGCCAGCCACAGCCCCCGCTGCCTCCGACTCGCCGCAGACTCCAGATCAGAGAGGAGCTCCCGATCCAGAGTCGGTCACACCACACCGCCGCCGCGCCATCCCGCCTCATCCAACTCCGGTGCTCCGCCGCCTCGCGCCCACTCGCCGGAGATGCTCCATCCTCCGCCTCCCACGCCGGCAGAGAGCCTCGCCGCCGCCGCTTTCACCAAGTCCCGCCGCTGGAGTTCATGCCCAAGGTCACAGACCTCAACTTCGCCATGCCTTGCTTTCCTGCTCGTTGTTCGCAGACGCCAAGACCACCCCGTGATTTTGCCAAGTACCACTATGACCTGTGTACAACTACGCTGGATTCACCGAGTACGACCATTCGCAAGTACATCTACGCAGCGGTACGACCACACATCCGAGATGCGCTAAGTACCTCTACGGAAGACCCGAACGTCTGTGGAACCGTGGTACGACGACCATTGCTAAAGACCGCCGAGTGAACCACTACCGCCGGCGTGAACCACTACTTCCACTACCGCTGACACGAGTACAACTATTTCCCTACAGCCCGCGTACCACTACCGCCGACCGAAGATTTCATGGACGCCAAGTTCTCGTCAGGACTTCAACAACTACGTAAACGGTACCACTACTTCCACGACGCACCCGTGAACGACTACTTCTCGACGACTCAACCACTCCTAAACGCACGCTCAAGGTATAACCCGAGACGACCGCTGGCGAGATGCCCTTGCATGTATGAGATGCTCGAAGTTTTGCACCGCGGACCGAATTTTCTTTGCATCGCCTTCTATTGCCATGCCGTCAATTCGGGGAACCCGTAGTCGGAGCACCCCACCATCTTTTGCATGTTCCGCACATCCGCGACACTTGCTCTTTCGCACCGTATCTCAATGAGTTATCGGATCATCGGATTGTTGCCGCGGCACCATTTTCGCTATCGCTGCCGCGGCACCATTTTCGCTATCGCTGCCGCGGCACCATTTTCATCATCGCTGCCGCGGCACCCTTTTCGCTCCGCCATGGCGACAAATGTTTCATAACATGCTCATGTCAACTTTTTCATAAAAATTGCATAAAACTTGCATATGTCATCCGCATCATAATAACAACAATTAAAATGTTTAAATTGTTGTTGCATTAAATTGCTAAATAACACGGGGATTTTCCGGATTTGTTGCTTTTATATCCGGCCCCATTTAAATTGTTTAGATGGTATAGTTTTCATATGCTTCACCCCTTGCCATGCTTAACAACATTTAATATTGTTGGGTACATAAACGAGATCGAACTAAATAACTTGATGTAGGTTTCGTCAATATGCAAGTCGTTGCATATTGAGCTCCACTTAATTTGTAGGATTGCTTGTGCACTTTGCCATGCCATGCCATGCCTCATTAAACCGGACATGCATCATACTTGTTTGTGCATCATGCCATGATTATGCGATGGTTGTTTACTATGTTGTTTGCTTTTTCTCGGTTGCGCTCTCGTTAGCTTCGGTTTCGCTCCGGAGTTGCGAGGATGCGCTCGTCTCAGGTGGTTCGCCTTCTTCATGGACTCGCTTCTTCTTCCTAGCGGGATTTCGTGCAAGATGACCGCTACCTCGATCTCATTACTATCATTGCTATGCTAGTTGCCTCGCTTTTTTGCTATGCTGCGCTACCTATTACCTGCTTGTCCAGCCATCCCATATTGCCATGAACCTCTAACCTTTGACACCTTCCCTATGCAAACCGTTGCTTGGCTATGTTACCGCTTGCTCAGCTCCTCTTATAGCGCTAGTTGCAGTGAAGTTGAAGATTTCTCCATGGTGGACAGGATTTTGCTGGGATATCACAATATCTCTTATATTATTAATGCATCTATATACTTGGTAAAGGGTGGAAGGCTCGCCTTATGCCCGGTGTTTTGTTCCACTCGCCGCCTCCTAGTTTCCGCCATACCGTGTTATGTTCCCGGATTTTGCGCCCCTAACGCTGTCGGGTGATTTATGGGACCCCCGACAGCTTCGCTTTTGAATAAAACTTGTCCAAAGAAGGCCCAACATTGACTTTTACCATTTGCCTCACGACCACCTATCTTTTCCCTTGGGAGTCGCTTCTCGAGGGTCATCTTTATTTTAGCCCCCGCCGTTGCTTGTCTAAGTGCTGGTTCGAACCGAGTAGATCGCGGGCCCCTCGGGCAACTCGAGGTCCGGTTTACTCGAGGATGTCTCATCCGTGTTGCCTCGAGAACGAGATATGTGCAGCTCCTATCGGGATTGTCGGCGATCGGGCGGCTTTTGCTGGTCTTGTTTTACCATTGTCGAAATGTCTTGATGTACCGATTCCGAGACCGATCGGGTCTTCCCGGTGAAGGTCTATTCTTCGATGATCGCGAGAGCTTGTCATGGGTTGTTGGGACACCCCGCAGGTATAAACTTTCGAGAGCCGTGCCCGCGTTATGTGGCGATGGGAATTTGTTAATGTCCGTTGTAGACAACTTGACACTTGATCCGAATTAAAACGATCAACCAAGGTGTAGCCGTGATGGTCTCTTCGGCGGAGTCCGGAAGTGAACACGGTTTTTGTGTTATGTTTGACGAAGTAGGTGTTCGTGATCACCTCTTGATCATTGCTAGCTTCACGACTGCTCCGCTTTGTTTCTCTTCTCGCCTCATTTGCGCTTGTTAGCCACCATATCATGCTTAGTCGCCGCTGCAACCTCACCACTTTACCCTTCCTTTCCCTTTAAGCTTTGCTAGTCTTGATACCCATGGTAATGGGATTGTCGAGTCCTCGTGGCTCACCAGATACTTCCAAAACCAGTTTGCAGTGCCTATGTTATCGAAAGGTGACGAACTAAGCTCAAGGAGGAGCTCGATGAAGATCTTGCCTTTGTGTTGTTTCGCTCTAGTTGATCTCAGTAGTGGAGCCCAGCTTGGGGTCGATCGGGACCTTTGTCGATTTGGGGTTCTTTTTTATTTTGGTTCCGTAGTCGGACCTTGATTGTATCTCGATGATGTAATGCTTTATTCATGTAATTGTGTGAAGTGGCGATTGTAAGCCAACTTTGTATCTCTTTCCTTATGTACTACTTGGGTTGTGTGAAGATTACCTCACTTGTGACATTGCTTTCAATGCGGTTATGCTCTAAGCCGCGCTTCGACACGCGGGAGATATAGCCGCATCGAGGGCGCATAAAGACCAACAATGATGCCTCCGCTCAACACACGCACAGCCCGGGACGCCTCCTCCTTCTTGATCCAGAAGGGAGAGGAGAAGTTGAGCGAGAGCTCGGGCAAGACGACGGCGTGGTGGTGGAGCTTGCAGCCCCAAGACACGCCAAGCACTACTACTACTATGGAGGTGTTGGGAGGGAGAGGGTTGCGCCAGGAAGGGTGAAGCCCCATGCGCCCCCACTATATATAGGGATGGAGGGGCTGGTTTCTACCCTCCAAGTCCATTGGGGCATTGGCAAAGGTGGAGGAAAGAAATCCCATCATTTCCTTCCCCACCGATTGTTATCCCCTTTAGGATCATGATCTTATCCCTTCGTGATATGACCTTATTCCTTCTAAGGGGGATCTTGGTGCGCTTGACCAGGGTGTGGGGCCTTTCAACCACTACTCACGCTCATGTGGGTACCCCCATGTAGGTGGGCCCCACTCCGAACCTTCCTGCAGACAATACCGAAAAATCCCTAACATTTTCCTGTCCAAAATAGGACTTCCCATATATAAATCTTTACCTCCGACCATTCCAGAACTCCTCGTGACGTCCGGATCTCATCCGGACTCAACAACATTCGTAATCGCACACTAATTCCCATAACAACTCTATCACACCGAACCTTATGTGCAGACCCTACGGTTCGAATCATGCGCATATGACCGAGACAGCTCTTCGCCAATAACCAACAGCGGATCTCGATACCCATGTTGGCTCCTACATGTTCCATGATGATCTCATCGGATGAACCATGATGTCAAGGATTCAAGCAATCCCAGATACAATTCCCTTTGTCAATCGGTATGTTACTTGCCCGAGATTCGATCGTCGGTATCCCAATACCTCGCTCAATCTCAAGTACGCAAGTCACTTTACTGTTCCGAATGCATGATCCCATGACTAACTACTTAGTCACATTGAGCTCATGATGATGATGCATTACCGAAAGGGCCCAGAGATACCTCTCCGCCACACGGAGTGACAAATCCCAGCCTCGATTCGTACAACCCAATGACACTTTCGGAGATACCCGTAGTGCACCTTTATAGCCACCCAAGCATTGCTAGGACGCTTTGGCACACCCAAAGCATTCCTACGGTATCCGGAGTTGCACAACCTCGTGGTCTAAGGAAATGATACTTGACATTAGAAAAGCTTTTGGCAAACGAACTACACGATCTTGTGCTATGCTTAGGATTGTCTTGTCCATCACATCATTCTCCTAATGATGTGATCCCGTTATCAATGACATCCAATGTCCATGGTCGTGAAACCATAACCATCTATCGATCAATGAGCTAGTCAACTAGAGGCTCACTAGGGACATGTTGTGGTCTATGTATTCACACATGTATTACGGTTTCCAGCTAATACAATTATAGCATGAACAATAGACAATTATCATGAACAAGGAAATATAATAATAACCATTTTATTATTGCCTCTAGGGCATATCTCCAACAGGAGCGCGTGGTGGAGGCTGGATGAACAGGAGCCCGTGGATGAACAGTCGTAGGTGGAGGCTGGACGAGGTCAACGGTCGATGAACAGTGGCCCATGGAGGCTGGAGGAGGTCGACGGTGGAGATGAACAATATCCCGTGGAGTCCCATTTTATGCACGCCACAACCCTCCCGATGAACATGACCTCGCTTTGACCGCATTCACCCAACACAAGTCTGCTTCTCTGCTTTGCGGTACGCCACACCCTCCGCATCAACAGATCCTGCTTTGACCGTGAGGATGTCCAACAAGTCTGCTTCTCGCTTTTGCGGACGCCGCACTTCTCCCAATGAACAGATCCCATTTCACTGCGGGCCGGTCGAACACAAGGCCGCTTATTCTGCGGTGCACCAGCCTCGCCCATCGGTTGTTCCGTCCAAGCCCTCCCGATGAACACGACAACGCATTCCATTCTGACCCAGCCGATTGGCTCCATGAACACGACGACGACGCAGTTTATCCGTTCCGACCCATCCATGTACACGAGCCCTGGCCGTACGTATGTGAGTAGGCGTTCAAGACCCCGCTCGTATGTACGTACGTGGCTGTATTTTCTTTCTTGCACCCTCGCCACAGACGACGTACATGCTACGCGCGCGCTTACTATGACACGCAGCGCCTTACTACGACACGCACACCTCTACATCGACCAAGATAAGCGCATACGCCCGCACTGCAATGACAACGCTACGTACGCTTCGACCAGGTGGGTCTCGACTGTCAGGCACTTCCTTGCATACAGAGATGTAGCTGGTGGGTCCCAGCAGTCAGGGGGCGAATCATTTTTTTGCCCGTAATATGGATGCACTTACTTGTGTGTGAAGATGTAGCTGGTAGGTCCCAGCAGTCAGGGGGGAAACTTTTTTTTCACGAAATACGGTGGCCCGTCCGGTGGGTCCCTGCTGTCAGGTGGAGGAATCATTATTTTCCGCGTAATAAGGAGGCACTTCCTTGTCATGCCATGGACCCAAATTGTCACCTCTCCACATACAAGATTTCTTCCAATGGAAGTCGGTCATTGACCACATTGACCATGCCGCGCCATGAGCACCAAGGCGGTGGACAATGGAGAGGCCTAGGAAGGGGACGCCACGGAGCTGGGGAATACATGACAGTGGATGCCTACGCGGAGAGGAGTACGGGGGTTCACTGGTTCAGCTGCGGTGTGAGGCTGCCGCCGCCGTAGAATATCAGGGGGTGTGGGTGAGTAGAGGGATGGCCTGGCCAGCAATAGGAGTAGTAGGGGGCGGTGAAGCCTCCGCGGCATCACAGCCGGCCATAGGAGGCAGGAGCATGCGGCACGACCGGCGCTGGTTTGGGCAGCTAGAGCAAGAAGACCAGAGGTTGAAGAAGCACTACGGTCGTTGGATGAACATCATATGGTCACTAGAGCTAGAATCGTTCATATTGACTAAGTTGAAAAAGCCCTCCGTCCCCATCAACTTAGTAGGCCCACAAGTTAGCCTCCCACTATGCTGGGTCCCAGCTAGCAGGGGGAGTATTCATTTTTTTGTGCGTAATAAGGAGGCACTTCCTTGTGTGTGAAGATATAGCTGGTGGGTCCGACCTGTCAGTGGGGGGAACATTTTTTTCGTGAAATATAGAGGCCCTTCTGGTGGGTCCTAGATGTCAGGTGGAGGAATCATTATTTTGCATGAAATAAGGAGGCATTTCCTTGTGTGCGGCCGTGGACCCAGCTGTCAGCCTCTCCACGTACAGTCCATGTCCGATGGATGTCGTTCGTTGACCATGTTGACTAGGCCGTGCCGAGAGCACCATGGCGGTGGATGACGGTGAGGCCTAGGAAGGGAACAACACGGAGCCGAGGAAGACTCGACAGTGGTTGCCCATGCGGTGGGGAGTACGAGAGTTTATTGGTCTGGCTGCCGTCACCGAAAAATAACAGGAGGTGTGGCTGAGTAGAGGAATGGCCTGGCCAGCAATGGAGTAGGGTGGAGCGGTGCGGCTTGTGCGGCAGCACAACCAGTCCCACCGATGCTGGTTTGGGCGGCTAGAGCAAGAAGATCAGATATTGAAGAAGCAGCACGGCCGTTGGATTAACATCCAACGGTCACTGCTGCTAGAATCGTTTGTGGACTAAGTTGACAAAGCCTTTCGTACACGTCAACCTAGTAGACCCACAAGCCAGCCTCCAAATCTGTCCCAAACAACATACAACCCAAAATTTCTAGCCAGATTCAAAGTAATTTTAAAACTAAAATATACCTTAATTTAAATTCAATTAAATTTTACCCACACAAAAACAATGAAATTTAAAATATCAAAATCCGAAAGAAATAAGTATTTTGGAACTAATTGCATGTTTGCTGTATTTTTTCATTTTATAGCCCATTTGTTATTACTTATAGCCCATTTTCTTTGCAAAATGTATCCCTCCTCATCTTAATAGATTTCCAGGCCAGCAGGGCGTAGAGAAGCAAGTAGGCCTACATTGGTTATTTTGCAAAAAACAAAATAGCTGGCTAGCCATCTTCAGAAAGGAAAAAACCAAGCTGGGCTGGTCATGTGCTAAACATATGAAATAAAAGCCTGGGCTAGGTGGGCCACAGCTCCCGCACAACCTAGTTGATACCCTTCTCCGTCCCGAAAAAACAAAATTACTGGACGCGCTGCTGGGTCCCTACTATCATCCTCACCATGTACAGTCATCTCCTTATTCCTCTCGGTTGTTGACCATGTTGGCAACACCGGAGGGCGGCGCCGAGGCGAGCGAACCAAGCTGGAGGACGATGGAGAGGCCTCGGACAGGAACGGACAGGAGCCGGGGAAGATGCGCAGAGTTTTAGGATGCGACGTGGCCATGATGCGTGCGCGGCAGCACAACCATCCGTGGGAGGCGGGAGCAGGCGGTCTCGCCGTCGCTGGTTCGGCTTTCGCGGCTGGAGGAAGAAGAAACTGAAGAAACACGACAGACGTTGAATGTCAATCCAATGGTCAAGGTTGGCACAATCGTTTGTTGACTAAACCGACACCAAGTAGCATACTTTTTTTTATATAGGGAGAAAACAAAAACTTGGCTCGTTTGCGTGATAACATTCCCGAAACTGCGACCGTTCAATCTTGCATCACAACTAAAACTGCGAGGAAAATGCGTTCGTCTGTCGTCCTCCTCCCAGGGAACATTCGCCACATAAGTGACTAGCACCCTTGGTTTTCAACCGAGATGTCTTGGGTTCGAGTCCCAGGAACTCTCAATTTTGTCTTCCTTTCTTCCTCGCAAAAAAAAGAAAGAAAATCAAAGACTTGAGAAGGCATACAGAACAAGCTAGTGTACTAGTAAAGAGACATTGCTGAGTTTTAGAAAAAAAGAGACGTGCTCCTGTAGCTGGTTCGAATCCAAACCTAGACTATGACTATATATGGTGCTATGCTACTCTGCAAGTAATGAAACTGACATATCCAACGTCCGCTTCTCGGAGACGCCTCCAACATATCTATAATTTTTTATTGTTCCATGCTATTATATTACCCCTTTTGGATGTTTATGGGCTTTATTTTACATATTTATATCATTTTTGGGACTAACCTACTAACCGGAGGCCCAACCCGTATTGATGTTTTTTTGCCTATTTCAGTATTTCGAAGAAAAGGAATATCAAACGGAGTCCAAATGGAATGAAACCTTCGGGAGCATGATTTTTGGAACGAACGCGATCCAGAGGACTTGGAGTGCAAGTAAAGAAGCGATCGAGGCGCCAGGAGATAGGAGGGCGTGCCCACCCCCTCTGGGCGCACCCCCTGTCTCCTGGGCCCCTCAGGGGGGCGCCGACCTACTTCTTCCTCCTATATATACCGACGTACCCCCAAAACATCCAGGGAGCCAACGAAAAACAATTTCCACCGCCAGAACCTTCAGATCCATGAGATCCCATCTTGAGCTACAAGCCCACGAGGGGGAATCTGCTGGGGAACGAGTAATTTCAAAAGTTTTCCTACGCACACGCAAGATCATGGTGATGCATAGCAACGAGAGGGGAGAGTGTTGTCTACGCACTCAGAGACCAAGCGAAGCGCTGACACAACATAGAGGAAGTAGTCGACGCCCTCCCGGTCCAACCGATCCAAGCACCAAGCATTCGCACCTCCGAAGTTCTTGACACGCCAGATAGCTCGATGACGCCCCGATCTCCAATCCAAGAGAGGCCCGAGGGGAGTTCCACAAGACGATGGCGCAGGACGATCTTGATGTTCTCCTCGTCAGCAGGCTTCGCCTAAGCACCGCCACAATATGACCGAGGTGTAATATTGTGGAGGGGGCACCGCACACGGCTAAGGAACGATCTCAAGGATCAACTTGTGTGTTCTAGGGTGCCCCTACCCCATATATAAAGGAGGGAGGGGAGGAGGTGGCCGCCAAGGGGGCGCCATAGGGGAGGGGAAACCTACTCCAAGTAGGTTTCCTTTCCTTATCTTATTTGGAGGGGGAAGGAAAGAGTACTAGTAGTAGGAAATAGTACTAGTAGTAGTATTAGAAGAGGGGAAGGAGAAGGAAGGGGGCAGCCCTCCCCAATTCGATTAATGGGGCGCGCCTCCCTTGTTCCTTCTCCTTCCTCTTACATGAGCCCAATAAGGCCCATATACCTCCCGGGGTTCCTAGAACCTCCTGAGCTCCAAACTTCTCCGAACCTTCCGTGTCCAAATATATCCGTCCAATATATCAATCTTTATGTCTCGACCATTTCGAGACTCCTCGTCATGTCCATGATCATATCCGGACTCAACAACCTTCGTACATCAAAATACATAAACTCATAATATAACCGCATCGAAACCTTGCTGCAAGGACTTACGGTTCGAGAACAATGTAGACATGACCGAGACACATCTCCGTCAATAACCAATAGCGGACCTCGATGGCCATATTGGTTCCTACATATTCTACGAAGATCTTTATCGGTCAGACCGCATAACAACATACGTTGTTCCTTTGTCATCAAGATAGTTACTTGCCCGAGATTCGATCGCCGGTATCCAATACCTAGTTCAATCTCGCTACCGCAAGTCTCTTTACTCGCTCCGTAATACATCTTCTCACAACTAACTCTTTAGTTGAAATGCTTGCAAGGCTTAAGTGATGTGTATTACCGAGAGGGCCTAGAGATACCTCTCCGACATTCGGAGTGACAAATCCTAATCTCAAATACGCCAACTCAACAAGTACCTTCGAGACACTTGTAGAGCACCTTTATAATCACCCAGCTTACGCTAGACGCTTGGTAGCACACAAAGTGTTCCTCCGTAAACGGAGTTGCATAATCTCATAGTCATAGGAACATGTATAAGTCATGAAGGAAGCAATAGCAACATACTAAACGATCGTGTGCTAAGCTAACGGAATGGGTCATGTCAATCGATCATTCAACTAATGATGTGACCTTGTTAATCAAATAACAACTCCTTGGTCATGGTTAGAAACATAACCATCTTCGATTAACAAGCTAGTCAAGTAGAGGCATACTAGTGACACACTGCTTGTCTATATATTCACACATGTATTATGTTTCCTGTTAATACAATTCTAGCATGAATAATAAACATTTATCATGATATGAGGAAATAAATAATAACTTTATTATTGCCTCTAGGGCATATTTCCTTCTTAATCCACCATGGAGGGCTTCTACATCAACACCATAGCCCTCCGATGAGTTGTGAGTAGTTTACCACTGCACCTTCGGGTCCATAGTTATTAGCTAGATGGCTTCTTCTCTTTTTGGATCTCAATACCATGTTCTCCCTCTCTTGTGGAGATCTATTCGATGTAACTCTTTTTTATGTGTGTTTGTCGAGATCCGATGAATTGTGGGTTTATGATCAAGTTTATCTATGAGAAATATTTGAATCTCCTCTAATTCTTTTATGTATGATTGAGTTATCTTTGCAAGTCTCTTTGAATTATCTGCTTGGTTTGGCCTACTAGATTGATCTTTCTTGCCATGGGAGAAGTGCTTAGCTTTGGGTTCAATCTTATGTGTCCTTACCAAAGGATGTTAGGGTTGCAAGGCACGATTGTATTGTTGCCATCGAGGATAAAAAGATGGGGTTTATATCATATTGCTTGAGTTTATCCCTCTACATCATGTCATCTTTCTTAATGCGTTAGTCTGTTCTTATGAACTTAATACTCTAGATGCATGCTGGATAGCGGTTGATGTGTGGAGTAATAGTAGTAGATGCGGGCAAGAGTCGGTCTACTTGTTGCGGACGTGATGTCTATATACATGATCATGCCTAGATAATCTCATAATTATTCGCTTTTCTATAGATTGCTCGACGGTAATTTGTTCACCCACCGTAATACTTATGCTATCTTGAGAGAAGCCACTAGTGAAACCTATGGCCCCCGGGTCTATCTTTTATCATATAAGCTTTCAATCTACTTTATTTGCATCTTTACTTTTTCGCATCTATATTATAAAATACCAAAAATATATTTATCTTATCATACTATCTCTATCAGATCTCACTTTTGCAAGTGGTCAGAAGGGATTGACAACCCCTTTATTATGCTTGGTTAAGCAGTTCTTTGTTTGTTTGTGTAGGTGCGTGACTTTTGAGGAGCCTCCTATCGATTGATACCTTGGTTCTCAAAAATCGAGGGAAATACTTACGCTTACTTTGTCTGCATCACCCTTTCCTCTTCAAGGAAAACCAATGCAAGCTCAAGACGAGCATTCTCCTCTTCTACTTACTCGCTTAGCATCGGCTAATCGGCCGCAACAACCATGCCCGCCGGTGCTTGTCCACCGCTTCTTCAGCAGCAACAACCAGATATACGCCAAGTTGCCACCCGCATTCATCGCATGTGGGTCTCATCACACTTCGTCAAGACGCACCGCAGCCGGTTGCTCATCACAACTCACGCTGCTGGTGTGGTGCCACCGCCGCAAATCATGCAGAGTCATCCATCGTGTCTCAACCACAATCCTCAACCCCGCCGAAGTCTTCTACAAATGCCCGAATCATGGGGTAATAGTATGTTTAAGTGTTGTTCGCTGCTTTCAGCTAATTTTTAATATTTTGTTAATGATCTTCCAATTTGATTCGTGCGTAAAAGGGAAGATTCATGTGATTTGTATTTCGAAGTTGTGATGGGGGGAATGCAACTACGGTGATTATTTTGTTAGCCGAGGAATCCCAATACCAAAGAGGTTGGGGTGTTGGACAAGTAATCAAGGAAGGATGAAGAGGAAGATGCAGAGCGTATGGTTAAAGATGCAGCTTCCTCCGATCATGGCTGCAATAATCGCCGAACGGCCTTGACAAAGAATGAGGAGATGAAAGAGCTTGTGAAGATAATGGGCAAAATCGATGTGCTCAGAGGATGATTGTCTCTTTATTTGCAGTGGTATGTAGCACTGTGATGTATCCAAAGGGCTATGACATGAGCACTTTGCTAAAACTAGTAATGAATCTAACACGTAGCAGTCATGAGTGTTGTGAACATCAAATGATTTCTATTAACGAAATTAGGTGGTATCCCTTTGCTCATAAAAAATAAATAGCAGAGGCCCTTTTGGTAATAAATAAATAAATTAGTAGAGGCCCTCAGAGGGTCAACTTTATTCCCATTCGAGGACGCCGATTAAATTGCAGTCCAAAGAACAAACTAGGTCATCAAATTCAAGTTTCATAGCCAAATATGAGTACAACTAAACAACAATGTCATCATGTTTTAGTTGTCATACAATCACCAAACACAAATCAGCATACATAACAAGTGATGTTCTCACAGCAAAATACTAAACAACACGTTCATCAGGTTTCAGTTGTCATAGCAAACATAATTTCACATAGTAGATAAAAACGTCTTCTGACAGGAAAATACGACAAAAGCAATCTAATCATCATCCGCAGCAGTAGCGTCAACATCTTCGCCATGTGTATCAGTCTAAATCGTAATTCACCATAGTGTCATATTCTTCTTCATCCTCAATGTCCTCGAACATTGGCTTCTTCTTGATCAACTCTTGTATGTCCACCGGACAACATGCAATCTTTTCACCGGCGTCATTGACGTGATGGTTCTCAAAGATATTAGGAACATTTATGTTATCTTGTACATCAGGAGCAGTGTAAGCATCATCTTGTTGTGCAACTTCATTAAACAAATTCTCCGCTTCAAACCTTTGCAATACTTCCACCATAGCTACGCAAATGTGTCTTCCAAGAAAAATATATGTGTTGCTTGATTTGCCAAAATAAAAGGCTCGTTGGTCCGGCACGCCTTTGACATTGATGGATTTGAAATAATCATCACTGGTTACTCGACGCCCTCATCCACCGCATCGATGAGGATCTCGCATTGATCTTGTCGCCCCGCCGTTCAGCCATCCCGCCCTCCACCTCCAAGGAGCTGCCCCGACGCTCCCTCGCCTTTCGCGGCCACCTCCATTCCTACATAGCTGTCTTCACCGCACCATCGAAGAGCAGATCATCATCGCTTCTCGGATGAAGCCGAGGCCTTATCGGCGCCACCAAAGAGGTTGCACACTAATCGCCGTGATTTTCTTCTTGATTCGATCTCATGGTGCTACCATCGCCAGCCTTGAGCCAACATGGTGCAGCTCCATCCACGGCGGCATTGCCGCCACTTCTCCATGGCGCCGCCCCGTGGCGACGCCCACATCAAGAGGAGCAGCTGCCGCTTTGGCTCGCACTCATGTTGCTGCTCGCTTGCTCTTGCATTCTCGCCTAGTCTGCTCGCTTGTTTCACGCTTTTCTCGCTTCTTGCTTTGCTTGCGCTTGTTGTTTCACTTCTTGTGTAGCGCTGTCGCGCACAAGCAAAGCAGATCCTCGCTCTCCTCGAGTCCTCGCAGCTGCTACCCGAGATGTCGCGACATGACCAGCTGCCCTGCTCGCACGCCGCCGCCCGGCACACTGCTGCATCAAGCATCGCTTCGCTACTAGTGCATTTAGTTTCGATAGCAAAATTCAGTTTCGACAGTTAAATTCAGTTTCGACAGTTAAATTCAGTTTTGACAGTTAAGTTCATAGATGAGCAACTGATTTATTCTACAGCTAGCACTTTGTGGTTATGTATTTTACGTCATCTATTGGAGATGTTGTTAGAATTCCACTCAGGTTAACGTTGTCTCTCTTGTCCTGCTTCAGCTTCCACAGACAACTCACCGGAGCTGCACCAACGATTTAAACCTCCATCATAGCGAGCAATAACCCGAGCTCCATCTCCAGACAGCTACGTTCTTCTTCCCCTCCTCCGACAGCCAAATCAGCCGGAGCATCCTCACCGACCAACCCAATCACGCTGAGATTGACATGGCTTCGCCAAAGAGATTGTACACTTGCTGCATCTCTTTTTTACTCTACATGTTATATATATTGTCCACTGAGCACACGTAGTAACGTGAAATACGATTAGTTTCTCCTACTATATGACAAGCAGTGAGGTGCCAAGCAACTTAGCTATCCGTGATGGACTCTCTTGAATGCCATCATTATTTATCTCTGCACAGATTTGAGTTGTGCATTTGTAGATGGGCCTGGAGTTGAGCTAGTAGGGCAGGGCCTAGGTCCAAAGTAGTAGAAGTAGCACAAAACATTTTTGAGTGTATGCTTTTCCCGCTCATGCTCGCCTACTAGAATCGCTAGTGCTTGAAAGGAAAACCAAGGAAAAACATAGGAATTGGAATGTTTCCTATGGTACTACTATTCATGCATTTGGTCAAAGGAATGGAGCAAAGGAAAACTCAGAGGATTTCTTCCTTTAGTGTCTCCTTGGAAGAAAATTCAGAGGAATTTTAATATCCACTTGTCCTCCTTTTCAAATTCCTATTCATGAAGGACAAGACTAAGAGATAGTAGCATAATAGCATTATAACTGTACATTTTCTTGTGGTTTGACTTAACCTCACCATGCTTCTTTGCATCCTATGATCTTCCAATTTTGTGAACCAAACACCCAGATTGGCGTAAACCTGTTTTTAAATTCTCTATTTTGCACGCATTCCTATCCTATTACTGTATTTCCTATCCATGCGTTGTTAGAATCCTCCAATTCAAACGAGCCTTACAGAATTACTTATCTTACGATAGTTGTCAAAGAAAACCTTGTGTGGTTTGTCCCGCCTCGCCGCTACCGTCCGTCCACCCTGCATCAGCTTCTCCAATGATGTAGGGTCCAAAGACAATAGGGATCCGCCTCCAGACCGTCTTTTCGCCGCCTCGATCTTCTTCCCCACCGCCGTAGCCACGATAATCGCATTACCATCATCAACCGAGCAGATGACCTCGAGGACTACACGGGTCCGCAAGAGAGGTCGTGACTCTTTCGTGTCACTTACGTTATGCATCGCTAATATTACATGCTACTTTATCGCCTCCGCTCACCGATTAGACTCGAGTCACCTCCAAACTAATGGTCAAACTTGAGTTTGTAAATGGTTGTGTGGTACATATCGGGCCGCAATCAATAGTATCTATCTACTATCCGTTAATCTCGTGTCTACTATGGGTTTTATGTCGGTGGGAAACAAACAAAGAAGAAGCCATTATCTGTATTTTTAACTAAAGCCATTATCTGCCTGCTATCATTGGTTTTGAGTCTATCCACAAGTTGCTACCATCACTCTGGATTTCTGCATGCACTCCTTACATAATCTCACTATGTTTTATTCCTATACATGTCAGTTATTGTACACAATGGAACTAAACATGTAGAGCAAAAGAGAAGAGCCTTGCATGGCAATAAAATTTCATGCAGACGTCGCTTCATGGTAGGCACAAAGGCAGCCCCCCTCCACCCATTTGGGATTGTAATCAAGAGGGAGATAACTGTTTTGAGGGGGATTCAGAAGGAGAAGACCACTCCTATTTACCCCCTAAGGTCTTCACTCTAACTTGGCATGCTGATGTTGGTAATATGATGCATATGGTGCCTTGCATTGCTTAGTTTATACATCAAATATGTCATCTACTTAGTTTAGACATGCTTTATGTGAATGCCATCTGCTTAGTTTCTTCATCGATATGTGAATTATGCAACACCATCTTGTTTAGCCAGCATCATATATGTGAATTTTGTAATGTCATCCTCGCTTAGCCACCATCTTATATGTGAATTATATCAGCCATCCTTTTTTTCATTATGTATTACATTTGTCAACAATGTTAGTACATTCAACTACTCTTCGTGTGCATCAGCCATTTAACATGGTGATGGAAAATTCTGGAGTGAAAACAAGGTCTCCATATATGTGAATTATGCAATGCCATCTTGTTGCAAGATATTATATACGTGAATTATGCAATGTTATCTTGTTGCAAGGCATTATATATGTGAATTATGTGATGCCATGCTGTTTAGCCAATCATAATATATGTGAATTATATCATGCTATCCTTTTTTGTATTACGTGTTCCATTTGTCGCCAACGTTTGTATATTCAACTACTCTTCATGTGCATCAGGCATTTGAAGCGGTGGTGGAAGTATCTGGAGTGAAAACAAGGTATTCAAAGCAGACAATGCTACCTGCTGAAGCAGACATCTTGCTGGTTACAGATAGCTCCTCACAAAAGGATTTAGAGATTGATGACCAGTCCTATTTCCCACCTGAGGTCTATGCTCAAACTTGGCAGGGTTATATTACTTATGTCATGCATGTTGTCTTGCATTGCTTAGTTTTTATATCATATATGCGATTGCCATCTTCTTACTTGCTTACTATATAAATCACGTATTTGAATTATATCATGCCATCATGTTTACATAGACAAAGATCTATCCGAATTATGGCATGCCAACCCATTTAATAAAGACATCATATAGTTATATCATCTCATCCCATTTAGTGTTTACATTCATCATATTTTGAATTATGTCATTCTATCCGTGAATTATATCATGCTATCATGTTTCCATGGGTGGAATGTATGTGAATTATGGCATGCCAACCTATTTAATAAACACATTATATAGTTATATCATGTCATCCTGCTTACATAGTCATTATATTTTTGAACTATGTCTTTCCATATTTTTTAGTTAGCCATCATATATGTGAAATTGTGTCATGTTATCCTGTTTAGTTAGCCATCATATATGTGAAATTGTGTCATGCTATCCTGTTTGGTTAGACAACATAAATGTGAATTATTTCATGCCCTCTTTTATTCCCCAATATCCATTGCACCTGTCTATCATACAACGTTTGTACATTCAATTACTTTTCTTGTTTATCAGCCATTTGAAATGGAGAGGGTGATGGCAGTATCTAAGGGAGTAACAACACGGTCTTTAGAAAAGATAGTGCTACCAGTTGATGCAGATAGAACCACGGTTGTACTTGCCCAAGAACCAGCTCCAACACACATAACCCAGACTCTCGCAGATTGTACCCCTACCCATTTGGACAGAGAACCAGCTACACCCCTTCTAACCCCAACCCCAAAGCAGATAGTAACCTGGCCCAGCTGACACGGCACTATGTCCACCACAGAGCACCCAAACACGAAAGCAGCTAGTAAGGGAACTACAAAGGTCCAAAGCACGAGGACCGCCTCAATCCCAACTCAACGCTTAAAGAAAAAGAAGAATTGTTCTCGTGTTAGGTTCTATAGTTATGGTTCGCATCTTTGCTCTTGCATCACCGATTTACTCATACTAACTATTTTCAAATTTGAAGGATGGAATTGAAACTCCAATGGCGCAATGTATATTTTAAACCTGCTTTTTAACTGCTTGTGCTTGTAAGTTACTCTATGTTGATTTCAGTTTCAATTGAATAAACAGTTAAGTTCTCATGTCATGCACATTACAAGTGTTGTTATTGCTCTGTAGTTTCCCACACTTATATTCTGTCTATTTTGCTTTGCCATGAACAAATATTATTTGAACTGTGTCTCTATCTTTATTTGGCTACAAAAACTAAAATGATATAGACCATAAAGTGACCATGGTACATTGATATATGTTTGTTTCATGCTATTATCCTGTCCACTTTACTACCGAACTGATTTACCAAAATGAGTTTCATATACAACATGGTAAACCTGTGATGTGTCTGCTTGTTTCTCTTTTAGAATGCGAACAAAATATTGGAGAATAGTACCCCGTTATGCAATGGTGAAGGAAGTAATGCAGATAAGGTTCAGGATAGTGAGTGATGTCTACTACACAACCTTCTTCTTGTAGACGCTTTTGGGCCTCCAAGTGGAGAGGTTTGTAGGACAAGAGCAAATTTCCTCAAGTGGATGACCTAAGGTTTATCAATCCGTGGAGGCGAGGATGAAGATGGTCTCTCAAACAACCCCGCAACTAAATAACAAAGAGTCTCTTGTGTCCCCAACAACACCCAATACAATGGTAAATTGTATAGGTGCACTAGTTCGCGAAGAGATGGTGATACAAGTGCAATATGGATGGTAGATATAGGTTTTTGTAATCTGAAAATAAAAAAACAGGAAGGTAACAAGTGGTAAAAGTGAGCATAAACGGTATTGCAATGCTAGGAAACAAGGCCTAGGGTTCATACTTTCACTAATGCAAGTTATCTCAACAATAATAACATAACTGGATCATATAACTATCCCTCAACATGCAACAAAGAGTCACTCCAAAGTCACTAATAGTGGAGAACAAACGAAAAGAATATGGTAGGGTACGAAACCACCTCAAAGTTATCCTTTCTGATCGATCTATTCAAGAGTCCATAGTAAAATAACACAAAGCTATTCTTTCCGTTCGATCTATCATAGAGTTCATACTAGAATAACACCTTAAGACACAAATCAACCAAAACCCAAATGTCACCTGGATACTCCAATGTCACCTCAAGTATCTGTGGGCATGATTATACGATATCCATCACACAATCTCGGATTCATCTACTCAACCAACACAAAGTACTTCAAAGAGTGCCCCAAAGTTTCTACCGAAGAGTCAAGACGAAAACGTGTGCCAACCCCTATGCATAAGTTTACAAGGTCACTGAACCAGCAAGTTGATCACCAAAATGTACATCAAGTAGATCACGTGAATATCCCATTGTCACCACAAATAAGCACATGCAAGACATACATCAAGTGTTCTCAACTCCTTAAAGATTCAGTCTGATAAGATAACTTCGAAGGGAAAACTCAATCCATTACAAGAGAGTAGAGGGGGAGAAACATCATAAGATCCAACTATAATAGCAAAGCTCACAGACATCAAGATCGTACAAATCAAGAACACGGAGAGAGAGAGACCAAAGACATAGCTATCGGTACATACCCTCAGCCCCGAGGGTGAACTACTCCTCCTCATCATGGAGAGCGCCGGATGATGAAGATGGCCACCGGTGAGGTATCCCTCCCAGTAGGTGCCGTAATAGGGTCCCAATTGGTTTTGTGGCTACAGAGGCTTGCGGCGCGAACTCCCAATCTATGGTGCTCCCGGATGTCTTCGGGGTATATGGGTATATATATGAGGAAGAAGTACGTTGGTGGAGCTGCGAGGGGCCCACGAGGGTGGGGGCGGCCTAGGGGCAGCGCGCCTCGCCTCGTGGCCTCTCGCTTTTTCTTGACGCCCACCCAAGTCTCCTAGATCACGCTTGTTCCAAAAATCACTCTTCCAAGGTTTCATTCCGCTTGGACTCTTTTTCATATTCTTTTCGCTAAACATCAAATAGGCAAAAACAATTTGGACTGGCCTCTAGTTAATAGATTAGTCCTAAAAATAATATAAGAGTGTATAATAAAGCCCATTAAACATCCAAAACAGATAATATAATAGCATGGAACAATAAAAATTATAGATACGCTGAAGACGATCAAGCATCCCCAAGCTTAATTCTTGCTCGTCCTCGAGTAGGTAAATGATAAAAACAAAATTTTTGATGTGGAATGCTACCTAACATAATTTTCAATGTAATTCTCTTTATTGTGGCATGAATGTTCAGATCCAAAAGATTCAACATAAAAGTTTAATATTGACATAAAAATAGTAATACTTCAAGCATGCTAACCAAGCAGTTTATGTCTTATCAAAATAACATAGCCAAAGAAAGCTTATCCCTACAAAATCATATAGTTTTGCCATGCTTCATTTTCATCACACAAAAAATGCTCCCATCATGCACAACCCCGGTTTCAGCCAATCAATTGGTTCATACTTTTAACGCTTCAGCCTTTTTCAACCTCACGCAATACATGAGCGTAAGCCATGGACATAGCACTATGGGTGGAGTAGAGTATGATGATAGGGATTATGTGAGAAAACAAAAAAGGAGAAAGTCTCATATTGACGCGGCTAATCAACGAGCTATGGAGATGCCCATCAATTGATGTCAATACGAGGAGTGGGGATTGCCATGCAACGGATGCACTAGAGCTATAAATGTATGAAAGGTCGTCAAAAGAAACTAAGTGGGTGTGCATCCAACTTGCTTGCTCACGAAGACCAAGGGCATTTTGAGGAAGCCCATCATTGGAATATACAAGCCAAGTTCTATAATGAAAATTCCAACTAGTATATGAAAGTGACAACATAGGAGACTCTCTATCATGAAGATCATGGTGCTACTTTGAAGCACAAGTGTGGAAAAAGGATAGTAACATTGTCCCTTCTCTCTTTTTCTCTCATTTTTTCTCTCTCTTTTTTTCTTTTCTTCTTTTTTTTATTTGGGCTTCTTTGGCCTCTTTTTTTATTTGGGCTTCTTGGGCCTCTTTTATTTTTCATAAAGTCCGAGACTCATCCCGACTTGTGGGGAATCATAGTCTCCATCATCCTTTCCTCACATGGGACAATGCTATAATAATGAAGATCATCACACTTTTATTTATTTACAACTCAATACTTAGGACAAAATATGACTTATGTGAATGCTTCCTGTGTGTATCGACATGCAATGAATCAAGAGCGACATGTATGAAAGAATTATAAAGGTGGCTTTGCCACAAATACGATGTCAACTACATGATCATGCAAAAGCAATATGACAATGATGGAGCGGTCATAATAAAATGTAACGATGGAAAGTTGCATGGCAATATATCTCGGAATGGTTATGGAAATGCCATAATAGGTAGGTATGGTGGCTGTTTTGAGGAAGATAAGGAAGTTTATGTGTGACGATCACGGGTTTGATGCACTGCAAGTTTGCACCAACTCTCAAGGTGAGAAAGGGCAATGCATGGTACCGTAGAGGCTAGAAAATTGCGGAAGGGTAAGAGTGCGATAATCCATGGACTCACATTAGTCATAAAGAACTCATATACTTATTGCAAAAGTTTATTAGCCTTCAAGCAAAGTACTACTACGCATGCTCCTAGGGAAGGGTTGGTAGGAGTTAACCATCGCGATCCCGACCTCCACTCATAAGGAAGGCAATCAAAGAACACCCCATGCTTCAAATTTGTCACACAACGCTCACCATACGCATGCTACAGATCGCCAACTTTAACAAAAGTATTTCTCAATTTCATAATTACCCAACTAGCATGACTCGACATTACCACCTTTATATCTCAAAACAATTATCAAGTATCAAATTTATCATAGTGTTTAAGACTCTCAAAATAATATAAGCTTTAATCATGAGAGTTCATCTATTTCTTCAAAATAAAACCACCACCGCGTTCTAAAAGGATATAAGTGAAGCACTAGAGCAAATGACAAACTACTTCAAAAGGTATAAGTGATGATCAATGAGTAGTCGAATAATTATGCAACTATGTGAAGACTCTCTAACATTTAAGAATTTCAGATCTTGGTATATTATTCAAACCACAAGCAAAACAAAAGAAAATAAAATGACTGAGGGAGTCCTGGACTAGGGGGTGTCCGGATAGCCGGACTATCAATATCCGCCGACTCCTGCATCACGAAGATAGAAGATTGAAGACTCGCTCGTGTCGAAGGTACTTTACTTGGCGGAAGGCAAGCTTGGCAATACGGATATGTAGATCTCCTACCATTGTAACCGACTGTAATCCCTAGCCTCTCCTGTCTATATAAACCGGAGGGCTTTAGTCCGTAGGACACAACATTACATCTCAACAATCATACCATAGGCTAGCTTCTAGGGTTTAGCCTCATTGATCTCGTGGTAGATCTACTCTTGTACTACCCATATCATCAATATTAATCAAGCAGATGTAGGGTATTACCTCCATCGAGAGGGCCGAACTGGTAAAAACATTGTGTCCTCGCTCCTCGCTACCATCCGCCTAGACGCACAGCCGGGACCCCTACCCGAGATCCGCCGGTTTTGACACCGACATTGGTGCTTTCATTGAGAGTTCCTCGTGTCGCCACCAATAGGCTCGATGGCGCCTTCAACCTTCAACGCTGTCTAGGTGAGACTTTTCTCCCTGCATGATCTTCAGATTCGGGCGGCTTTTGCATCGCGGGCCAACCTCTTGGCCATCCGAGCAGATCGAAGCTACGCCTCGCCGCCAGTCGATTCGAAGCCTAAACTTCACGGCCAATGACCGCGAGACTTGATCTTCGACGGACTCGAGCCATAGCCAAGAGCGCCAGATCCGCGACGATGGGCATGATCTAGTTTCGCACGGACAAGGCTTCGTGGTCAAGATTTGAATCCGCCTGCCACTTACCCGGAGCCGATTGCCCATGACGAGGGTCGGTGGATAGACGCCGCCTCGGGCTTCAACATCCACGGCGATGGAGCCAATACCGATTTTGTCCTTTGCGAAACTCATGATCCCGAGGCGCCGGACTCGAGCCTCCCGCGCCTCGCCAATTAAGCCAGATTACGCCGTTATGGAATTCACCACCGCGACATCTTTCAACACTCGCCTTTTGGCGATATCCTCAATTCTCAAGCATCTCTCGCTATCAGAGAATCTCGCCGGACTATGGCTGTGACGGTTGGAGTTCGGAGGACTAAGAAATTCAAGCCCACCCACCACCAAATTTGTAGCCACCGCCGAGGATCTAACCGACATGCTAGACTACGACCGAGGACATCGACGCTATGGACGATGATGCCGAGACGATCGTAACCCAGCGCCCACGGACACCGGAAGGCCACCTCGCCATACGACGCCTACATGGTGGATACCCCAAAGGAAGGGATGGCGAAAAAGCAGCGGAGGAAGATTCTTTGAAGAAGCAGCCTAAACGCCAAGGCCAAGCGCCGCCTAAATCCCGCCATAACAAAAATGGAGAATCCAAGACGGAGACAATAACACCCGGAGAGTGCCGAAGACGATCTCTCCTCGCAAGACTCAAAGCAGAGGACGCAGTAGCAAGCCCTCACAACAGGCGGCGGAAGAAAAGGTTGAGGATCACAACTATGTACCTCCTCCGAGGACTAATCAAGCTCGATGACGACTTAACTCAAGAGCCCGCCGAACAAGATCTTTGTAAATGCAGCTCATCGCTACAAAGAAGAAGCTCAAGAAGGAAAAGCGAAGCTCAACACAGCGGAAGACGCGCCCGATAAGATGGAGCAAAGTGCTCAAAACCGCAGACAAACAAGGCAACAGCCACCAATCAAGAGCTACCAAGCGCAAGCTGCTCCTGAGACCACGAAGAGGCCATAAAGCCTCCACCACCAAATGGCTCCAGCCAGTCCATCTACGGACCCAAAAGGAAAGCCCCAATAAGCAAAGGAACACGCTAAGTGTCCGACGATAGCGGCACGCATAAGCACAGGGCGCCAGACACCCACTATGCTTCACAGATGAGGTGCCGAACATGAATTCCCAGAGGGTTTAAACCCATTAACATAGAAGCCTACGATGGAACAATGCACTCGAGTCTGGATAGAAGACTATATATCGATATACATATGGCCGAGGAGACGATCTCCACGCCATAAAATATCTACCCTCAAGCTCAAAGGGCCAACTCGCCATTGGCTCAAAAGCCTCCCGTAAAACACTGCTGGAAGTTGGGAAGAGCTCGAGGAAGCGCTAGAGCAAATTTTCAAGGACTTATGTCCGCCTCCGGATGCGATGACTTAAGTCACATAACTCAACAGCCCGAGAGTCACCCATGAATTTCGGAACAGGTTCCTTACCAAAAGAACCAAATAGTCGATCGTCCGGACGCCAAGCCTTAGCAGCTTTTAAGCACAATGTCCGAGACGAATGGCACGCCAGACACCTCGGTCAAGAGAAACCGAGGACAATGACCGTGATTAACAAGCCTCATGACCCGCTTATGCTAGAGAGGACAGCTGGTTGGCAAGAAGCAGACCAACACCCAAGTACATCCGAGATAAGAGATGGAACGGAAATCACGGCGCAGAAAAGATCAGCCCGTAATAAAGAGAAAAGCCCAAAGAGCACGGCAGTCAACGCCGGATTTAAAAGCTCACGCCAATAATAAAGCTCAACCCATCAAGGACGACAACGATTTAACTGCCTAACCTACACAAAACTCGGTCGGATCTCACAAATCCACAAGACTTCTGTAAGGCTCGCGAATCACACCCACAGGATTGTTGGGTTTTCAAACAGTCCGCCGACTAAACGCCGAATGCAAGGCTCGACGCTGTTTAAGAAGATAAACCCCGCCAAAGCAGGCACCGAAAACAAAAGACTTTCCCACAAGGGGTCAAAGCAAGAACTCACTTCATGGAGGACACGGAAAACAAAGGCGGCACTTTCTAAAAGAGCTTCGCACGGTCCGCCTCAAGAAACCATAGAGATTGGATATCAAACCAATCACTTTCGACCACCGGATTATTCCAAAGTGTTCGAACCAAGGACGGACTTCGATATTGAATCCGATAATAGACGGACTACAATTCACAAGACGGAGGCAGGGACTTAAACCTGCTATATTCAAACACAATCCGTCGGATGAGGATAGACCCTACCAAAATTCGACACAGCCGCACTTCCTTCAAAGGAGTTACGCCTGCCCTTACGCCAAGTGCACAGCTCGATATTACTCAAGTCGTGTTCAGATCACCAACAATTTTCGACGAGAACAGCTAATTTTCCATATCGCCCCATTTAAAAGTGAACATCAAGCACTATTAGGATGAAAGGCTTTTGTCCGCTTCAACGCCATACCGCATTACGCCTCTTACACTTAAGATGCCCGGTCCACATGGCACCATTTCAGGCGAGGGTCACTTTAAAGACCCCGGATTCGGATAGACGATCCGACTCAAAGAAGTTAGGGGCTCCCTAGCCGCATACCCTTTCACAAGGGCTGCGCAAGACAACTAACATCGGTTTCATATAAACCTAGCTTTAATTATTTACGCTTATTCTTTGCATTATTTTCGCATCGAACTGTTTTTGAAATGTTCTCTTTCCTACAGATGAACAACGTATGCATCTGGCCCGTGATAACGCACAACGGAGACACATGTGCAGACGCAAGAGGGACCCGCCGCAAGGATTCTTTTCGATTAAGACCCTACATAGACCTTTTATTACTGCTCTTGTTGCTAAATCGCCTCGCTTCTTCCTATAGTCGAGGCGGAGCCCGACACTTTGGCATTGGCCACGCCAAGACAATGCCCGCACTCGACACAAGGGCTTAGGCATAATTCTGCCTGTTATCATAAAGTCCGAACACCTTAGGGAGTGTTCGCGCCTCAAGTTGGGCACTATATGCATCAGCTCCAATCATGTCTTTGGTCAAATGTTGGGTTTGCCTGCCCTCGTGTTTTGTCTGCCTTTACGCTCAGATCACCCGCTAACGCTGCACTGTGGAGAACTATCGCGACAGCCCCCAGCTCGCTGGGCGAAAGCACCTCAAGAGAGAAAGCCAAAACTGACCGCATGATATAGCGAGAGTCCGTCACCACTTGATCGACTACGGAATGTTTAGAATTTCACTTTGACGAAGGGCCGCTTCCGTCAAGCACGACGCACTTTAATCCGGAGATGTGCGGTGCCATTAGGGGCTATATCGTAGCCCCACCCTCGAGCACCATTGGCTAAGTGAAAGAGATAAAGCATTATAGTCCGATTGCCTCGCTTCGCCACGCTACTACCTCCTTATAACAGACCGAGACGCCGGATTAAAGTGTGAAAAGTGCTATTTTATGAACACCCCAAAGACCTTGTGCAAGGGCCCGTCAAGATCGTGATCTTTCAAAGTTATACACAAGTATACTTAAACGGCCGAAGGAGAAGTATTACTACTTGTAAGCACAAGTATAAAAAGCATTCATACTATAATCATTCATAAACAAGTTAATGCGCTCAATTGAACGTTACATTCTTCGAGCATCGCGACTTATTATACGAGCGCCACGCATAACTTCCTCAAATAATGTTCGGCAGAAGCCGGTTCCCATCCGAACCTCGGGCAAAGAATAGCTGTGGCATGCATCTCCTGACATCGCGCTTTCACACGGGCTGAGCCATCCGCTACCGATGCAGCCGACCGCTTCATCTCCTTGATATGCGGCACCGCCCAAGGAACCGCCGCAGAGGCCAAAATAGCTCGTCAGCTTGACCTCTCTCGCCACACATGGGCCACGATGTCACCATAGCCAGCCCGGACAGTCTATTCAGTTCGCCCATTCGTCTAACCTGTCCGCCAATGAAGAGGGCGATCCGGACTGTGGAATTGAGTCCAATATAACTCTTCCACCTTGTGATCCCCCGCCCGGAAGTGCTTAACGGCGCACCAGACTCGCAGCCAAGTCCATGTAAGGATCCTCCAACTCCATTGCTTTTCAAATTTGGCATACTTGGCATCTATAAACCGGCGACGATAAGAAACGGCTTGCCACCGTGATTTCTCCGCTTGGCAGCTCCTCCTTCATAGCCCGTGATTGCAGAGCTGGCATCCTTGGTTTCGCGGTGGCCTTCTTCAGTCTTCCCGATCCAATAGGCTCTCCTTTTCAAGAGCCTCGCCACGGCCGGTAGCATCCTTTAAATTCTTGGCCAATCCGCCACCTCCGCCTCGCTTAGGCAAGGCGCAGCCTTTTCGCCTTCAACTCCTCGATCGCCTCGCAGCAGCCAGATCACCCTTCGGCTTGCTCCTTGGCTTGTGCAAGCTCGGCTCAAGTCTCCACAAAGAGCAAAGACTGCTCAGATAAATAGCATATAACTTATCGAGGAGGGCTTTAACCCACTTAATAAAGCGACTATGGAGAATTTATTTACCTTGGCGACTCGTCAAGTCGCTGATTGACAACTGCTATGTCAAGATTCGCCATGTCCAGCTGTCGACTCGCCAAGAACCGATCATCCGGCTGGCCTCGACTATCCGCCACCAGACGTAACGGCGATATTCATTACCCGATATTTAGATTTTCGATCCTCGGACGCTGTTGTCTTCGACAACCCATCGAGTCTCAGGGCTACTATCTATACAGTATGATTTTATATGCGTAACTGCTAATGCATAAAGGTGTATACCTCAAATCCCGCCAAGAAGCT
>JAHHZJ010002922.1:0-24787 GCA_021437245.1 Aegilops speltoides | reverse complement strand
GCGCAAATACACTCCATGACCGCCATGATCTTGGTAAGCTCCTTTTAACTTCGTGATGACTTGAACTCGCTGTAGTATAAACCGGGTTTGAGACCGCCCCAGTATTGTTGCGGTACACGATCGGGCATTTAGGAAACGATGTGCGGAAGAAACTCAAGGCTGCCTACACCTTAGTGGAACAATTGTATACCGGAGCCCAAATGATCATTACCACAGCCTCTCATAACAACCCGCACCCTCTTTAATCCAGACACTCAGAGGATCGAAGTATGTCTAGAGGGGGTGATTAGACTACTTGACAACTTAAAAGTTTCGCTTTTGATTGGAGTAGATTCTAGCAAGTTCACAATGATAACCAAGTCAAGTATCACCCCACACATGCAATTCTAGAGTTGTGGCAGCGGAAAGTAAATTGCACGATAGTAAATGAGAGGTGGAGAAGAGCAAACGCAATTTGGAGACACGGAGATTTTTCTCGTGGTTCCGAGTAGGTGGTGCTATCGCCAATCCACGCTGATGGAGACTTCAACCCACGGAGGGTAACGGCCATGCTGAGTCCACGGAGGGCTCCACCCACGAAGGGTCCACGAAGAAGCAACCTTGTCTATGCCATCATGGCTTACGCCCACGGAGGACTAGCCTTACTGGGGTAGATCTTCACGAAGTAGGCGATCTCCTTGCCCTTACAAACTCCTTGGTTCAACTCCACATCATGACGGAGGCTCCCAAGCGACACCTAACCAATCTAGGAGGCACCACCTCCAAAAGGTAATAGATGGGGTTGGTGATGATGAACTCCTTGCTCTTGTGCTTCAAATGATATCTCCCCAACACTCAACTCTCCTCACCGATTTGGCTGTGGTGGAAGAAGGATTGAGTGGAAAGCAACTTGGGAAGGCTAGAAATCAAGTTTCATATGGTGGGAGTGGAGCAACTTGATCTCAACACAAGGGTAGGTAGTTTTCTTCTCTAAATGTAAGGTAGGAGTGATAGTTCTTTCGATGGCTCTTCCACTAATGAAGAGGAGGTGGAGGGTATTTATAGCTCCACACAAAATCCAACTGCTACACACATTTGATTAATCTCGGCTCGACTGGTTGACAACTCGGTCGACCGAAGTTCAAATCTTAGAACGTTGGGATTTTCGTGGACCAAAATACAATCTCGTTAGTCCGATTCTTCCAAAGTCTAGGGTTTGCCAATCTCGTGGACCGATTTTCTCATCTCGTGACACCGATTTGAGTACGTATGTTACATGGTTTGGCAACACCAATTTCGCATGACCGAGTTTGGAATCGAAAATCCAAATTTTAGGGTTTGGGTATATGGTCGAGGTGGTTCATCTCGTGTGACTGAGTTTGGAATCGTGGGACCGAGATTACTTATGAGTTTATGTTGGAGTGAAAGATTGCTGATAGTTTGAGAGATAAATCACTAAGCACTTAGAGCAACCAGGTCATCATCATAACCTCATCCCCTTTAATAGTATTGGCTTTCCTATGGACTCAATGTGATCTTGGATCACTAAACCAAAAATGGAGTCTTGAGCTTTTGCCAATGTTTTCCTTAGCATTTTGAGGGGTCCACATCATCACCATTGCCATACCCATATCACCAACTTTCTGAAATATTCTCAAGAAATGATTAGTTCAATGATATATATGTTGTTATTAATTACCAAAACCACCCGGGATTAGTTGCACTTTCAATCTCCCCTTTTGGTAATTGATGACAACATATAGATCAAAGTCGACAAATGATATAATCAATGAATAACATCGTCGCTTTGAGAAGTATGTGATAAGCAAGAGCCCCCTAAATTTGTGCATTATTTAAGATTTATGCTTGAATGCAAATGCACAATCGATTAGGATCATGGGTCACTTTTCCATGTCACATACATCTTGGTGGAGCGCACAAATGATAAGAATGAATAACATGCACCCAATCACCAAGACATGAGTAAGTGATCATACAAGATATGAATGGAATATGATAGACATTAAGCACACATTAAGCACAAGATGATCAAGCACTCATCAAGATCGAGCAAACGAGTATCAAACACACGAAATGTCTCAAGGAACTCAAAAGTATCTCAAGGAAAACCGCAAACGAAAGAGCAAAAACGAGCACTCTCTCTCGAAGCCCTATGATCTATACACTTTTCCCTTTGGCAACAAGTTACCAAAAGTTCGAAGGTATAGAGCTAATCGCCACTGACTCACGGCCGGCTCGCTCAAGGCCGATGGAGTGAAGATAGCTGCATCCGCAAAAGCTTCAAAGTCTGTGGAGCTGGAGGAGGGATATCGGAGTCAGTGCCGGAACCGACGGAGCTGTAGGAGGTGCCGATGTAGTAGCCCCGGTTCTCACACCGAATAGCAAATGATCCGGGCTTTGTGGCACCGCAGCAGCTGCTCATAGTCATCCCGACTAGATCATCTTCCATCTCCTCATGAGTTCTCGCTTTCCTCTTCGCTTCTCAATGTCCGCCTCAAGCTTGTTGACGGTGACCTGCACTTCACCACCTGACGCCCGTGAGCATGGAACTTATCTTCTACTATCCTCTCAAGGCTCTCCGAGATCTGCACTATGTTGGCCAAAGCGAGCTCAATTCTCCGAAAGTGGCTTCAAGAAGTTGTTCTCGAACGCCTTGGGCTTTGCCGCTTCCTTTTCAGCTTTAGCTTGTTTGGCAGCTTCGCACTTAGCATGTCCTTCTACAGATGTGGGAGCATCTTCACCATCACAACTTCAAGTATCTTCGTGTTCAAAGCAGCAAAGTGGGGTCTATCCAATGTAGGTGTCCGTACAAACTTGGCATTAATGAGAATCAATGTGCGGAGCAAACCCACACGACTTCTTCGTCTCGGTCATTCCTCTTGATAGTCTCTACTATCGTGTCCATCACCTTAAAAGGTGCCTTCGTCTAGAATGTGCAGATGTTGATAGAATACCTCTTATCATGCGGTGGTCTCCGACTTAGGCATCAAAGTGTGCCTCGTAATGGTGTTGGTGGTTGGGAGACCTCGCTCAAGATAATAGATCAACCAAGCTTCCATATCTCAACATCCTTGTCAGTACCTCATTGTACATGTTCCTCATAGACTCGTGATTTTCTTCGAATGCCATAGACATCAACATCATCATCCCTTGATACCGTGCATTCAGCAATGCTTCCATTCTTCAACAGCTTGAATGGAATCTTCGCCTTCCGTCATCCATACAATTTCGCCATCCGGATAGAAGTGTGCGGCATAGAACCGCATGATCATCTCATCGCTCCAAGCAACAACTTCGACCAACAAACTCGCAATCCCACAAGCAAGGAAGCTTTCATGCACATGTGGGAAATAGTCTCGTGGTTTTCACCGCCGATGTATTCCCAGCCTATATCCGTGTCAAGAATAATTGGCTTCTTATCCATGAGCACTGCCTCATAAAAGTCTTGTTGCTTCTCTAGTGTGGAATCTTGGGTCAATCTCGCTGTCCTTCTCCGGTGGCATATGGATCAACTTGCCTCCATAGCTCGAGTCCTTTATCCTTCCTTTCTTTCATATTCTCAGCTCGAGGATGAGCTTCATTATGAACTGGAAGTTTCGTCTCGAGCTTGAGCAAAACATGAGCCTCATCATCCGATTCTGCAGTGGCACATTGTCCTTCTTCTTCTCTCAAGGTGTATGTTCTCATACTTTTTTTGGCTTGGCAAAGAGGTTTGGCTTGGGCTGCCTTTTGCCGGAGCCGATGGCTTAGCTTTTGTGGGTGCTCCTGCCTCGATGGCATCTCCCATCAACTTCGCTTCGAGGAGGTGGGTGCTTCCTCATCGTAATCATCATCATCGCTTCTTCATGAACTTTCCTCTTCCTCTTGGAAGTTTTCTTGATCTTGCTGGAGGTTTCTTCTTCCATGCTGAGTTTCTTTGCAGCAAAGGATTTCTTCACCTTGCTTGTGCTTTCTTTGACTGTTGCCCTTGATAGCTCTTTTGGCAACCACTTGCCTTTTTGGCTTAGATGTTATCTCCTCATCGCAAACAAAGTCAATCCTCCTCATCGTAATTCTCTTCTTCTCGCCCCGTGGCAGCCGCAGTAGTCCACTTGGAGTGCTTTCTCCATCATCTAAAAACTGCTTTTCAGACTTGTTGCTGCCTCAGAATCTCAACGGCAATTCGCACTGTTCTCGACCGCTACTTCCATCGCATATGACCGATAACCCGTGAATAGAATAGGTATAGGCGTAATAGAAGAGTTATCACAAACCGCAGAGGATTTTGCAAAAGAATGAGTTCAAACTTTAGTTTTAGGTTTTCACAGTATCACATTTCGGCCCGACCGAAGTCTATAAATTCGTGAATCCGTGTCTAAACAGACCACATACACCACTTTCGTTGGACCGAAATGGGTTTCGCCCAGCCGAGAGCACTAGGGTTTCACTAAATCTTCACTTCGTCTTCACCGATTTGTACAACCGGTTTAACCGAAAAGTGCAAAGGCAATGACCAGAGGCCAAATCGGTCATCCAAAATGTCGAATCGGTCACACCGAGATGTGTTCATGAAACCTATCCCTAAAATTTTCACTCGAATTTTGTTCTATGATCTAAACGGCTGGATAGGGAGATTTCAATCTTGGCAAGAAACTTGACAACGCCTATCGCATTGAATCAGCGGTTGAGCACGAGAGGGATGAAACTCACCCAATGCGGTGGAGTTTACTACGGCGGCAACGGGCGCTGATGAGAAAGACCGCTGACGGCGATGGAGACTCATGGCGAGGGCGCACAGCGACGGCGGAGACGATCCGGAGACCAAGGCGACGGCAAATAAGGGTTTGAGGGCGAGCTTTGAAGAAGTAATCAACGCTACGCTGTCCTGGGTATATATACCCTTCGCTGCCGGTGGGACCGAAGTTGAAAACTCGTGGACCGAGATGGTTAATCATGCAGTAGTTACACATTTCGTCACGCCGAATTTGTAACTCGGTTTCACCGAGGTGAAAACCTAGATCAATTCAAGTGATTTCGGTCCGTCCGATTTGAATATATCGGTTCAACCAAAGTACTTAGAAGGTTTTGGAAGTTAGGCTTTTGACGGATCGGTGGCCCGAGTGCTCTCACTCGTCTCCGTCCAAAAGTCTTGTTCAAAGTTTGTGATATAAGCATGAATAGAGTTTGAGACAAGAAAGCATAGATAGCTAGGGAGGAACTTAGGCATTCTTGTCCATCCATTTGGCCAAAAAGAAAAATCCAAAAGACCAAAGCAACAAATGGATGTCCTCGAATGGATAAAATCATGCATCCAACATGCTCACACAATAAGATAGCAAATGAAATATGTGTCAAACATGCACAAACAAAACACTAACAGCTAGCACAAACAAAACACTAACAGCTAGCACACAATTTGGCGATGACTAGGTCATCTATATATGAGTATATTGATTTAGGAGTCAAATGAGAACATTTGATCATAGGTCATACTCATCGCTTAAGCACAAGTGGGGTTACCACTTTTCCATAAAGCATTAATGTGTTCACATCATTAGAAGATGCTTTAGCTCAAATCTTTAGAGCAAAGCTCCCCCTTGATGTGAGAACCCCTTTAAAGGGTCAAACTAACCTTGGGTTGTCGTTGAAGACTTCATGTAGATGTTGAAGATGTGGATGCTCAATGTTGATGAAGATCACCAAGAGTTGGGAGCAATCCTTTGGATTCGGCACTTTCAATACCTACATGGGTTAGTCCCACAAGGAACAAACAAGGATATCCATGGACATAGATTGAAGTACACAATAGATGATGTCCATGAAAGCAATGATTACCTTGTCCCTTGACTTACCAACATGAGGGTTTGTGACTCCATGAACTAGTGCAAGATGTGGAAGTTGATTGCACAAGTCCTTGCCATAAATGAATGTGAGTGAAGTATATTATGGAGTCACCTCAAGAACTCTCTAGTTCTTTCTTCTTCGATCCACATCATCTTGATGGGAACTTGGTGTAGTAGTTGAGCTTGTCAAGTAGAACTTGAAGTTGCCTTGGGAACCCACTTGACCATGGCCTTGAGTGCTTCAATGAATGCATCAATCTCCTCTTGAAGCTTGTCCTTGCCTTTTAGCTTGTGGTCTTGTGGTGGAAGGTCATCTTGAGCTTGTTCCTCATTGGAAGAAGTAGGATCATACTTCCTTTTGAGAAACAAACTTTGGAGGATATTGACCTTCTTCCCATTCAACACCTCGGCGCTGAACTTTCGGCCAAAACCAATTCCTTGATTCTTCCGTGTCTTCCTTGTTTAACAATTTCTCAAAGCTCTTGCTTCCGCAAGACTCTTGTAGACACCTTTCTATAATTCCTTTCAATAGACTATTTTCTTGCTCAAGTGAAACTTGGCTTGAAACATTGTTAGTGGAATCAAGAGAATTACTAGGAGTAACAACATTTGATTTAGCATGATTATTGTTACTACTAGATGAAGAATTTTTCTTATGCTTGTCATGCTTAGTTTTGATAGGTGGCAAGAAATTAGACAAGAGAAGTCGCTTGGCAAGATATGAAGAACTCTTCTTTCAAGATCGCCATTGATAGCTTTTAGAAACTCATGTTCTTGCTCTAGATTGAGCTTCAAGTTGTAGCTTCTCATGAGATCTTAGGAGCTCTCTATGATCTTCTTGAGTTGTTTCATGAGCTAACTTAAGAGTGTTTAGTTCTTTAGTTAGACGCTCAATCTCCTTCATAGCATTGTCATTCGACTCTTCTCGACTTGTCTGCGCCGACGGCTCAATGGATTTACACCTATGGGGCTGGGACGGCCCCTTCGTGTGTTCGGTACGAGGGCGGAGGGTGCACGGAGAGCAGATCGAGGCGATGCGCGCGGCTTAGGATTTTTACCCAGCTTCGGGCCGATGGTCGCAGAAACCCTACCTGCTGCTTTGTGTTGTATTCGCTTCGAGCTTGAATAGCTACAGCAAGAGCTACCCGAAGCGTGAGAGTTGCAAATGAGTCGAACTCGCGAGAGTCGCTAATGATCGGAACCTCGCGAGAGTAGCGAATGATCGAACCCCTCGCGAGAGTCGCGAATGATCGGAACCCCTACGCTGTGCATGGGCCTCCTTTATAGGGCAAGGGTCACCGACAGTGTCAACGAGGGTAGAGGGGTAAAATGTAAAAGAGGTGGTAGTTGGAACAGTGCGAACAAGGCAGCTACAAAGGTTTGGAACAAAGGATTCTACCTACTTTTGACAGAGGGGACAAGAGCATTAAATGCTCACACCGCCGCCCCAAAAGCTCCCCGCCTTATGCTCTGCTTGCCACGGTGATGAAGCCACCACCGTGGAGTGCCACCGCACTCCTTCATGCAGCACAGCCATCCGCCACGCTGCCCTCGGGAGAGGGCAAGGCGACGCAGGCGATGAGCTGGAGGCGGCACGATCGAGCTCTCCCGCAAGCACCTTGCCGGGTCTTGATCTTGCCGGGCCCGGAGCTTGTCGGCTTGTAACTTGTCGCCTCCCTGAGCCTCGCCGACGCTGTGAGAAGCGCCGAGGCGTGGTCTTCGTGATGATCTTTTCTCCGGCGGAGCCTCTCGCCGGGACTTGCATGAGCGATGTAGTCTTGAGCCCGAACGGGCCTTCCCGGCAAGCTCCTCTTGCCGGGTCTTAACCTTCGGTCTTGTACACTTTGCTCTCGAATGGCTTGGGTATGGAGCAGAATGGTCTCCGCAAGCATTTGTGGATCCAGCTACGGAAGCTGCGATCGCCTGCATTAAGTTGGGGTACTAAGGTACCTCTACCTTAGTACACCGACAGAGCCCTCGGCTCGGCCATACACGGTGCCGAAGCGCTGTTGGGCCAGGCCCAAGACAGTGCACGGCACACGCTGGCCCATGGCGCTGCCGAATCCACTCTCAGATCCGCCGCTTCTCAAACGGCACGCGCCGATTGCGCGCTGGGAGACGGGCGGGCGATGCAGCCTTTTAAGGCATCCGCCTGCGATCGTGGCGCAGAAGCGGGTCGCCACCCGCCGCCCGGCCCGCTGCCACGCTGCCCTCATGCATGGGGGTCATGGGCGGTGAAGGTGGGAGGCCGAGCCACGGGCGGAGAGGGTGAGTCGGCCCCGCCTCCGCCTCCTCGCTCGATTGGTTGAGCGGGCGGTTGAGCCCCACCTCGCCTCGCCAGAAAGGGGCGGAAGGGGAGCACAATGGCCACACTCATCCACTTCTCCTTTCATCTTCATCTTCGCTCTTCTTGCCGCCATGGAAGGAGGGAATCCTGCCTTCGACGGTGGCGGCGAGGGTCGCTTAGGCAGCGCACCACTCCCCATCCTCGCCTCAAGGCGGCGGAGCCGGCTCCGAGAGGGAGAGGGAGGGGCGCGCCGCGGACGAGGCCGAGGGCGTGGCCGAGGCGGCCGGGGAGAGGCGGCGGTGACGCGTGCTTCCTCCATCTCCCCCGCGCTCTCGACCACCATGTCCACACCGGAGATGACCCCGGAGTTCTTTCATCAAGCTTCGCTGGGCGCCTCGTTGTCGCCCGCTGCCGGGTCCCGCTTATGGACGCTGATGGGACCGGATCCACCCGACGGATGGAGTTGACGATGAGGGGCTGCGGATCAGCGGCACTGGGTGAGTGTCGGGTCCCCAGCCCCGCGTGATGTTCTTCGACCGAGGGTGGAAGACATTCGCCGATCCATAGCTTGACGGGCGGGTTCACCTCCATTTCTGCTAATGGATGGTGACCTCTCGCCCAAGGTCTTCGGCGACTATGGAACCCGGTGCGCTGCTGTGGACAGCTCCTGATAGCGAAGGCCCCTCCTCGAGCGAGAGTGACGAGGAGGAGAGCGACAGCTAGCGATTTAGGGAGATGGCGGCCCGACTAGGCGCCGGACACCGCTGCTCTCGGCCACCGCAACCCCATCTTCTGGGTTGCCGCCTCGAACTCCCGGGCCGCCTCCTTGGCGGCCGCGAGAGAGGCAGCAAGAGGAAGAGGGGACGGCGGCAAGGCCGCGAGTTTGAGCACGAGGGCAGGTGCCTCGCCGGGATGTCCCATCACCCCGCCTTCAAGCTCGCCCCGACGCCTCCGCCTCCGCCAAGCTCCCCGCCGGCCCCGGGTGTTCTCTTGGTGTCTCGCGCCATGGCCTCCGGGCATGCGCTCTCATGCCCGCCACCTTGCGCTGCCTCGAGGCACGGCGGCGCCACCGCCACGCCTCCTAGGCGCCTCGCCTCTTTCTCCGACAAGCCTCTTGTCGGCCTCCTTTCCCCGGCAGGCTTTATCTTGCCGGGGCCTTGACCTACCTCCCCGAACTCCCTGAACAGAGAAACAGAGAGGGATCACGGCACCTTATCTTTTTAAATTGTAAGCCCTCGGCATTAGCTGCATTTAAGAACTTGTAATCCTCTCTATCATGTTTTTCATCCTTCATGGACTTGTACTAAATTGGATGTTTTTAATGAAAAGAGGGAAAGCTTGCCGGATCGAGTCTTTTACTTGATCAAGCGTTTTGTGTGTTCTTACGCTTATCGGGAGCTTGTCGACGAACACGCTTGCCGATCACGGACAGCCCATCGGCGGTGTCGCTCCGCAAGCAACCTTGCCGGGCTTATGACGCTTAACTTGTCGAAAGCAGCTCGAAGCAAGATAAGGGTGCAGCGCACACTTGTGTTTGTTGAGCGGACTCGAAACAAACCAAGCACGCAATCGGGCCACGACTCGCTCCTCCACGCACGGTTTTTGACAAGACACGCTCGTTCAAAGACGCAGCCCCGCATCTCCCGGTCCATAAGAGGATGCATGACGATGGATGAAAAACTCATCTGATACTGCAGCCCCCAGCAACTCTGACTTGCCGGAGACGAAACTTGGTGCTCGCAGCCCCCAGCGAGGCGGGCTCGCCGAGGAAGAACCTTGGCACCCGCAGCCCCCGGCGACCCTGGCTTGCCGAACCCCAGGTGTTGGTGTGATCTTTCGGTTCCTCCTTGCCGCTGCAATTGCAGTCATAAAAACAGCTGAGGTAGATATGCAACTGCTCCATGCATATGTATGTGTATGTAGATCTTGACTATGCAATACGATGCCGTGTCTTGCCCTTCGTATGTTTGTACTTCACGCCTCGGGAGCTTGTCGGGCGAACACGCTTGTTGCTGGACAGCCACCGGGCGGTGTTGCTTCCGCAAACAACCTCGCCAGTTGCTATGACGCTTAACTTGTCGAGCAGGCTCGAAGCAAGATATGGTGCAGCAGCACACTTGTGTTTGTTGAGCGGACTCGAAACAAAACAAGCACGCAATCGGGCCACGACTTGGCTCCTTCGCACAAGCCTCTCATACGGCGACACCTCACGGCAGGGCTTGCCACGTTACACCTCTACCCACGCCTTTTGCGCGCCACCCCACGCTTAGGAACTTGTCTACGCTTAACGCGCTTTGTTGAGTACGACATCAAGAGCCTGCTGGTCAAGGCCGCCCGCAAGCAACCTTGCCGCCTAGCTCGCGACGCACTTAACTTGCCGAGCAGACCAAACGAAACAAGGGCGCTGGTTGGTCGCGCTCACTTTTTACTCGCTGAGTGTGTTCGGCAAAGTAAGGGTGCGGCTATTCACAAGCAGGCTCTCTCAACAAGCAGGTTTTGTGCACAAACGACGAAACACGAGAGGGATATAACGAATAAACGCTGTGGAATTAAGGAGTGCTCGCACAAGGCTCGAGCGACTTAGCTTTTCTTTTTCTTGCTTTTGCACTTGCTGGTGGAACTCAATGGCGCCTCGACGACAAATAAGCAAGCACTGGAGGTGCGTGTTTTTAACGAGCACCAGCGTTGTCTTTGCCGGGCTTATAGCGCCCCGAGGAACCGCGCTTGCCGGAGTGAGCGCCAGAGCCGCCCCGCCGGACTTAGAGCTCGATGGTGCGCCCTCGACGACAAATAAGTGGCGCTCTAAGGAGACACGCTTGCCGGGCGCGAGGGGAGCGGAGCGAAGCGGCGCAGGAACAGACATGCTCTGACTCCTAGTAGCGATAGGAGGAGCAAGGCCTCGCTCCGCACTTTCGCTTGCTTTCATGTCCGACAGCAGTCCGGAGCATCCCGCGAGCCTCCGCCTATTCTTGCCCTAACAGCGTAATACCACCTCTCGTGGTATGGCGCCGGGCAGCCGTGGTGCTGAGATGGACGGGATCTACGGAGACCGAGGCGCGGTCATCCGCCCTGCCCTCGATCTGGTGGCGCAGCGAGTGCCTCGCCGCGCCCACTTATCGACGGCGCTTCCCGGCCGCTGGCTCCGGTGGCGGCGGTGAGACGCAGACGGTTCGCGACTTTGAGGCCCTCGCTCGGGCTATGGCGCGTTGTCGACGGTCAGCCGATTAAACCGAGAGGTCGATGAAGAGCGCTGCGGCGAACGCCGGATCAGGTCCGCGATAACCTCGACGCTTCTACCGGCGCTTCTAAAGATGTCGGGCGCCGATCAGGCGGACGACACCTATGGGGCCGCGGGACGGCCCTTCGTGTTCGGCACGAGGGCGGAGGATGCGCGAGAGCAGATCGAGGCGATGCGCGGGCGTAGGATTTTTACCATACCCGGCCGCGATGGTCGCAGAAACCCTAATGCTGCTTTAGGTTGTATTCTGCTTCGAGGTTGAATAGCTACAGCAGTAGCTACCCGAGCGTGAGAGTTGCAAATGAGTCGAACTCGCGAGAGTCGCGAATGATCGGAACCTCGCGAGAGTAGCGAATGATCGAACCTCGCGAGAGTCGCAATGATCGAACCCCCACGCTGTGCATGGGCCCTTTTATAGGGCAAGGGTCACCGACTGTGTCAACGAGGGTAGAGGGGTAAAATGTAAAAGAGGTGGTAGTTGGAACAAAGGAACAAAGGCAGCCACAAAGGCTTGAACAAGGATTCTACCTACTTTTGACAGAGGGGACAAGAGCATTAATGTTCGCCAGCCGCCTAAAAGCTCCCGCCTCTTGCCTCCGCTTGCCACGGCGATGAAGCCACCACTGCGGAGTGCCACCGCACTCTTCATGCAAAGACAGCCATCCGCCATGCGCTCGAGAGGGTCAAGGCGACGCAAGGCAGATGAGCTGGAGGCGGCACGCATCGCAGCTCTCCCGCAAGCACCTTGCCGGGTCTTGATCTTGCCGCCCGGAGCTTGTCGGGCTTGTAACTTGTCGCCTCCTCGGCCTCGCCGACGCGTGAGAGCGCCGAGGCGTGTCTTCGTGATGTGATCTTTAGTCTCCGGCGCAGCTCCTCTCGCCGGGACTTGCATGAGCGATGTAGTCTTGAGCCCGAACGGCCTTCCCGGCAAGCTCCTCTGTCGGGTCTTAACCTTCGGTCTTGTACACTTTGCTCTCAATGGCTTGGGTATGGAGCAGAATGGTCTCCGCAAGCATTTGGTGGATCCAACACGGAAGTCATGATCGCCTGCAGCATTAAGTTGGGGTACTAAGGTACCCTACCTTAGTACAATCGACACGACTATAAAGACAACTAGCATGTTCATCATTACTAAGCTCACTAGATTTATCATGTAAGAGCTCATCTTCACCAAGCAAGTCATCCTCATCACTATCAAAGTCAATAAACTCAGTGATGTGATACCTTAGGGCCTTTTGCCATGAAGCATCTTCCAATTCCTTCATTTGGTGAATCAAATATGTCATAGGAGTTGGAGTTGGAGGACACGAGAGCAAGACCGCAACACCTTCATCTTGATCAGATTCGGAGTTGGAGTGATAGCTTCTTTCGAGTGATTGTCGGAGTCGGAGCCGAAACCCATTCACCAACATGAGCTTGATGTTTCCTTCTTGTGTAGCTCCTTGATGACTTGTCTTTCCTTTCCGAATCCTTGCTTCTCCGAGAGGATCTTCGCTCATAACGATCATCTCTACTCCTTCTCTTTCGAGGCTTACTCTTCTTGAGCTTCTTCTTCTTGGAGATTCTTCTTCTCTTGTGGGGAGTCGAACACTCATTTGAGTAGTGTCCGGTCTTCCACAATTGTAGCAGTTTCGATCACGATCGAAGATCTCTTTTCATCATATGATCTAGACTTTGAGCTTCTTTCCTTGCTTCTACTCTTGTAGAATTTGTTGAAGTTCTTCACCATTAGGCTTATCTCTTCATTGGAAACTAGCTTGTCACTTGAGGATGTGGGAGCTTCAACCGCAGCTTTGTAAGCACCACTTGACTTGTTGTGAAGCTCTTCCTTATCTTTAAGTGTCATCTCATGAGCAACAATCCTTCCAATGACTTCGTAGGCTTGAGATCTTTGTAGTTTGGCATCATTTGAATCAAAGTGCACACGGTGTCATACTTTCCATCCAAAGCTCGAGAATCTTCTTGATGATGAATCGGTCGGTCATTTCTTCACTTCCTAAGCCTGCCATCTCATTGGTGATGAGAGCAAGCCTAGAGTACATTTCAGCGAATTCTTCACCTTCCTTCATCTTGAACTTGTCAAGTCGACCTTGAAGAACATCTAGCTTTGATTCCTTCACGGACTCGTACCTTCGCATTTCACCAAAGTATCCCAAATCTCTTTTGCATTCTCAAGACGGCTGATCTTGTTGAACTCCTCGACACAAAGCATTGAAGAGAATGTCACAAGCTTGAGCATTGTTCAGTAACATCCGAACTCATCCGCAGTAGCTTCGCGATCCGAACTTTTCCTTCCTCAAGAACTCACCTTGCAAGCCAACACAAATAATGCCCCATGCGTGGTTATGTCCAAGAATATGCATTTTCATTTTGTGCTTCCAACTAGCAAAGTTTGAACCATCAAAGTAAGGACCTCTACGGAAATTACCTCACTAGACGCCATACTCTCCTAGGTTGTGAAACCAAGCTTATGGAGTCCAATGCAATGGAAACCAATCCAATGGAGACCAAAGCTCGATACCACTTGTAGGATCGAAGTATGTCTAGAGGGGCGGATTAGACTACTTGACAACTTAAAAGTTTCGCTTTTGATTGGAGTAGATTCTAGCAAGTTCACAATGATAACCAAGTCAAGTATCACCCTACACATGCAATTCTAGAGTTGTGGCAGCGGAAAGTAAATTGCACGATAGTAAATGAGAGGTGGAGAAGAGCAAACGCAATTTGGAGACACGGAGATTTTTCTCGTGGTTCCGATAGGTGGTGCTATCGCCAATCCACGCTGATGGAGACTTCAACCCACGGAGGGTAACGGCTGCGCGAGTCCACGGAGGGCTCCACCCACGAAGGGTCCACGAAGAAGCAACCTTGTCTATGCCATCATGGCTTACGCCCACGGAGGACTAGCCTTACTCGGGTAGATCTTCACGAAGTAGGCGATCTCCTTGTTCTTACAAACTCCTTGGTTCAACTCCACATCATGACGGAGGCTCCCAAGCGACACCTAACTAATCTAGGAGGCACCACCTCCAAAAGGTAATAGATGGGGTTGGTGATGATGAACTCCTTGCTCTTGTGCTTCAAATGATAATCTCCCCAACACTCAACTCTCCTCACCGATTTGGCTGTGGTGGAAGAAGGGATTGAGGGAAAGCAACTTGGGAAGGCTAGAAATCAAGTTTCATATGGTGGGAGTGGAGCAACTTGATCTCAACACAAGGGTAGGTAGTTTTCTTCTCGTAAATGTAAGGTAGGAGTGATAGTTCTTCTCGATGGCTCTCCACGAATGAAGAGGAGGTGGAGGGTATTTATAGCTCCACATAAAATCCAACTGCTACATACATTTGATTCAATCTCGGCCAGACCGGTTGACAACTCGGTCGACCGAAAGTTCAAATCTTAGAACGTTGGGATTTTCGGTGGGACCGAAAATACAATCTCGGCTAGTCCGATTCTTCCAAAGTCTAGGGTTTGCCAATCTCGGTGGGACTAACTTTCATCTCGGTGACACCGATTTGAGTACGTATGTTACGTAAGCTTGGCAACACCAATTTCGTATGACCGAGTTTGGAATCGAAAATCCAAATTTTAGGGTTTGGGTATATGGTTGAGGTGGTTCATCTCGTGCAGACTGAGTTTGGAATCGTGGGACCGAGATTACTTATGAGTTTATGTTGGAGTGAAAGATTGCCGATAGTTTGAGAGATAAATCACTAAGCACTTAGAGCAACCAGGTCATCATCATAACCTCATCCCTTTAATAGTATTGGCTTTCCTATGGACTCAATGTGATCTTGGATCACTAAACCAAAAATGGAGTCTTGAGCTTTTGCCAATGTTTTCCTTAGCATTTTGAGGGGTCCACATCATCATCATTGTTATACCCATATCACTGAACTTTCTCAAATCTTCTCAAGAAATGATTAGTTCAATGATATATATGTTGTTATTAATTACCAAAACCACCCGGGATTAGTTGCACTTTCACACTCTTAACAGTTGTCGATGCTTCCAGCCTCGATTGAGGAGCTGAAAAATCCGCTGTTCGAACCGGAGCTATTAACGCCTTTGATCCGCAAAGGCATGGGTGCCAGATTTGATCTTGTGGAAGCAGCTCAAGGCTATCCCAAATCAAGGAAGATGGCTCAATTTAACGAAGATGATCCGAGGGTAATAAACCGCAAAGGCGACTCCGCTTGTCAATTAGTCAAGAGGCGACTTGACGATTATCAAGCGCAAATACAATGATCGTAATGCGAAGTGCCCGCCTAACTCTTGAAGCAGAGAATCGATTCCTCCAATCCGTATATACTTACGCCCCCGATATTGAACCGCTCTTCCCGATCCATGAAGAGGCTGTTTTCCAAGCTTTAATGGGAATCGACTGGACCACTGTTCATTTCCAGCCAATGGGTAGAGACGAGGAAGCTGAAGCGGATGATGACGAGGAGCGGGCTTGAACCAGAAGCCGGTTTGGATAGTTGTCTTTGGCATCTTTCCAAAATAACAATGATTTTATTCAGGCGCCGTGTCACCTTGTAATAGGATAGTTAATACTTCTGCCTTGAATATGCCTTCGTGCATAAGTACTGAAGCTTTTGTTCGAAAAACCTCAACTCCTATTTCCTGCAATCAGAAAAATTTGAACTTCGGTGGCGGTTATACCTCAACTCCTATTTCCTGCAACAAGTGATATATAAAAAGCAAATGTCAAGGGGTAAACCGGAGGCCGCTTTAAAAACAGAGCCACTCCATGTAACCACACATGATAAGAAAGACAGAGACCCCGCTTTAGCTGAGGCTCCGGTTTTATTATATGAAAGATAATATATACACTGTCATGATATGTACATAGATAGAGCCGATGGCTCAAGTGTAGTAAGGCCAAGATGAGCTATGTTCCACGGCCTCGTTGGTCTCCTCCTCCGATGTGCGTGAGTCTTTATGCTCTCGAATATCAATCGATAGTACGACCTGTCAGCAGATTCTTGCCGACCACTTAAAGGTCCCTCCCAAGGTGGGGATAACATGTGCATATCTGTCTCGTCTTGATGAGTCAAGCACCAATCTCCGCCTTGAAAAGTTCTGTTCTAACCCGCGATCGTGATAGCGACGAAGATCTTGTTGGTAAATCGCCGAACGGGCAGCCGCTATATCACGCTCCTCGTCCAATAGGTCCAAAGCGTCTTGCCGTGCTATCTCATTGTCCGCTTCAACATAAGCTGCCACACGAGGCGAATCGTGCCGGATATCACTAGGGAGAACTGCATCTACTATGTAGACCATGAAAAATGGTGTGTATCCTGTGGATCGGTTTGGCGTAGTATTGATACTCCATAATATAGATGGTAGCTCTTCAACCCAACATCCTGGTGTTCTTGCAATGGTACCATAAGCGGGTTTGATGCCTCGCAAGATCTCTTGATTAGCTCGCTCGCCTGTCCATTGGACTGGGTGTGCATCGACGATACGCCAAGTCGGATGTGCTCACGCTCACAGACTCCTTCATAGCGCCTTGGATAAATTGGTACCATTGTCAAGAATGATACTGTGGAAAGCCCAACCGAAAATCACCTTTTGATGAACTGCACCGCCAAGTATCGCATCACACTTGCCGACTGTGCCCGCTTCAACCCACTTGGTAAATTTGTCAACCGCCACCAAAAGGTGGGTTTTCTTATCCTTGATCTTTTAAAAGGTCCGACCATATCCAGCCCCCAAGTTGCAAACGGCCACATTATTGGGATCATCCTCAATTCTTGAGCCGCACATGAGCACGCCAGAAAATTTCGACATCCATCACACCGCTTAACTAAGTCCTCACAAGATGCGCCGTCAACTAGTAGAACCCGTGATTTAAACGCTTTGCCACTAGAGACTTTGAACCGGCGTGGTGTCCACAATCCCTTCATGGATTTCTTAAGATTTCACAGCCTTCCTCAGAGAAACACAACGTTGAAACGCCTCGACATACCGCAATGATGCAATTCACCATTGACAATCGCATAGACTTGGATCGCCGGACCATTCCGCTCGCTAGAATCTCATCCTCCGTAACTCCCCCGTTCATGTACGCAAGATAAGGAACTGTCCAATCCGGAATAACATGCGTGGCTGCCACCAATTGAGCCTCCGGATCAGAATAGCCAAACCGCTTCACCGGGAGCTTGACCGACGGGTTGTGCAATACATCCAGAAGACATTAGGCGGACCGTTTGCGCCGAGAGCCCAACCGCTTAAAGCGCCCGCCGCTTCATTCTTCCGACGGTCAACATGGTCCACTTGATAACCCTTGAAGCAACCCGCAATATTATCCACTTCCGACGATATGCAGCCATGAGCGGTCCTTAGAATCCCAAGTGCCGACACCGTTGAGCCACGAGGTCCGAGTCATCAAGCACTTAACCCGCTTAAATTCATCTCTTTATCCATCCGGAGACCATGGAGCAAGGCTTCAGACTAGCTGCATTATTAGTACAAGGGAACATTAAGCGGAGAACATAACAAAACTTATCACCTCGGGAAGTTAATACGACTCCAGCCCCGAGCCTTCCAACCGCCTCGATCCATCAAAATGAATAGTCCAATATGTGTGATCCGCTTCTCCGGTGCTTGTAACTCCGCCCAACCATTGATGAAATCAACAAGTGCTTGAGACTTCACCGCCGTCCGAGGTACATACTTCATCCATGTGGCCCAAGCTCTATAGCCCACTTATAATCCGCCGCCTCCTCGTTTCAGATGATATCACCAGGAGCTGAATCGACCATCGTGATGGGGTGCCCTTGAAAATACCGCTCAACTTCCGATCGCCATGAAGACACCATAAACCAGCTTCGCCAATGCGGATACTTTTGCTTGGATTCAATAAGCACCTCGCTGATATAATAAACCGCCACGAACCGGATATTCTTGCTCGCTTCCTTATGCTCCACCACAATAGCCACGCTTAATCGCCCGAGCATTGGCTGCTACATATAATAATAGTGGCTCCTTGTCGACCGGAGCTGCAAGAACAGCGGATTGGCTAATTGCCGCTTCAAGTCCTCAAATGCTTCATCAAAAGAATGACTCTGCATAAAATGGTCTGTTTTCTCAACATTTGGTACAAGGGATGGCCTTTCTCCGAGGCGGCCGATAAACCGCCAAGGCGGGCGATTCGCCCGCCAAACGCTGAACATCATTGATGCACTTCGTTTAGCCAGGAGGTAATAGCCGAATCTTCTCCGAGTTAGCTTCAATTCTCTCGTTAGACACCGTAAAACCCAAGAATCTGCTCGCCGAACACCAAAGACATACTTGGCCGGATTAAGCATCATCTTGTAAACTCGCAAGTTGTCAAAGGTTTCTTCAAATCATCCACCGCCTCTTCGCCTTGACTTTACTACAATATCATCCACATAGGCGGTACATTGCGCCGATCTGCTTATGCAGCAATTTGCACACACCGCTGATAGGTGGTTTGGCACTTTTGAGCCCAAGGGCATAGATACATAGCGTAAGGCTCCAAAGGGAGTAATAAACGCTGTCTTCTCCTCGTCCTTAACCGCCATCTTGATCCGATGATATCCAGAGTATGCATCCAAAAACTCAAATGCTCACAACCCGCCGTGGCATCAATGATCCGGCAATGCGGGCAGGGCAAAAGGATCCGCCGGACAAGCCCTGTTAAGATCCGTAATCCACACACATACGCCAAGTGCCGCTTTTTTAAGAACCAGACCGGATTAGCAAGCCACTCGATGGAACACCTCAATGATAAAACCAGCCGCTAAAAGCCCGCCACTTCTCTCCAATGGCTTTTATGCTTTTCTTCGTTAAACCGGCGGAGGAATTGTTTCACCGGTTTATACTTAGGATCCACATTAAGAGTGTGCTCACGAGTTCCCTCGGTACACCGGCATGTCGGACGGTTTCCATGCAAAATGTCCCGATTCTCACGGATGAACTCGATGAGCGCGCTTCCTATTTGGGATCTAGGTTGGCACCGATAGTGAACTGCTTGGACGAATCGTCAAGCACGAAGTCAACAAGCTTGGTCTCACCTGCCGATTTGAACTTCAGATCCAATCATGCTCAGAGTTGGCTTCTTCAAAGGGGTCATATCCGCCGGATCAACATTGTCCTTATAGTACTTCAACCTCCGTGGCATGCAATCGATCTCGCATAAGCCGCATCACCTTCCTCACATTCCAAAGCGACCCTACGGCTCCCATGAACCGCTTTGTCCCCTTGTAACCCGCATCTTGAGCTGCAAGTAGATATAACAAGGCCGCGCCATGAACTTGGTATTAGCTGGCCGCCCAAACAAGGCGTGATATGGGCCCGGATCTTCACCACCTCAAAGGTTAGTTTTTCCGACCGAATCGTGTTCATCCCTCAAAAGCCACATCCGTATTATCTTACCAACAGATATGCAGATTTGCTGTGCACCACACCATGGAACACCGATTAGACGGTCTCGAGATCCTTGTCTCGTTAGACCCATGCGGCGGAACGCCTCATAGTATAGTATGTTAATACCGCTTCCCTCCATCCATGAGTACCTTGGTGAATTTATAACCCCCACCCGAGGGTCTACCACTAATGCTAGCTGGCCCGGATTATCAACCCGGGCGGTGATCCTCTCTCCCATACGATAGGCTGCTCCGACCAGCGTAAGTAACGGGTAAGGCCGGTTCAACAGAGTTCACCGCCGCCAGGAGTTTTCGGTCACGCTTATCCAAGCTAGTTTTGAAAACATGATATTGCCCATTGTTCAACCGCTTTGGCTGGCTCGATAACCCGACCGCTGCTGCTGTTGCTGGCCGCTCGATTATTCTCGTTGTTGTGACCGCCTGATTGAGACATGAACTGGAAGCTCCATCGTGACCCGGCCCATGGAAACCGGATCCTGAACCGCCACCTGACATGTGGTCATACCGGAAGGCATTGGAGTTTTTAAACTCCTGCATAATATAACAATCCTTCCAAAGGTGGTTAGTCGGCGCCTTCGTCTCCGTGCTTTGGGCAAGGCTGATTCAACAAATAATTCAAACGGTTTATGCGTAGGATTGGGAGCCCCATTACAATTTGCCGCTTACCTCTACGCCGCCACCTCCTGTCCTGCTGCATTAGTGTTGGCCACAAAGTCCATGCTGCCATCCGCTTTGCGCTTGCCCCCCGCTTTCCATGACCCGCCGGTTTGTACTGCTGCCTTTGAGTTGCTATTCTTCTTCCCTTCCTCGCTTCATCATCATCAGCCTCGGATCCTTGGTACCGTCTCGAATCAGCATACTTCACTAAAGCGCCATGAGAGTTCCCATGTCATTACGTAAACGCTTCATGCGCCCCAATTTCAATTTTAAAGGCTTAAACCGCAGTTGCCTTCTAGGGTTAAGATCGCAGAGTCAAGATTGATCCCGCTGACGAGTGTAAACTTCCAAACGCGGGCGCACTCCAATGGGTCGTTGATTCTCCGTCTTCCTCGACACAAGCCGCCAGTCTACTATGGACTTGGGCTGCTTACATGTATCCTTGAAATTTCGATAAACCGGCCCGCAATCGGGCCCATAAGCTGATAGAATTAGGCGGCGTGCTCTTCAACCAAGTACGAGCCGCGCCTTCAAGCATCATGGTGAAGTATTTTGCACACGCCGTCTCATCCACATCTAGCATCTCCATGGCCATCTCATAACTTTCTACCCACACTTCGAGATAAATCAGCGTGTAATTCGCACTTTATGCGACCCTTGAAATCTTTGGGCAGGCCCACATTGCGAACGCGAATTAAACAAGGCACTCCTAAAGCGGATGCGCACCGTCCGGGCGGAGGGGTAGGACAAACCGTGTAAGTTGACCCGATCATTCTCAGGTTGCTAACTCGCCTCCTTCGCGTCGGCCCGTCCACCACATCCCGAGCATCGCGAACACCACCGCCGCTATTGCCACGGCCGCTTCACGGCCTCGCCAGATTGCTTGATATGGCCGGTTCATCCATGCACCTATAGCTCCGCTTGACGGGCGAGAGGAATTCGATCACGGCTATACGTAATATGCTTCCTCATTGAATCAGCGTCCGGAGAAGCCTTAACCCGGGCGCTGCTCTATCGCTATGGAGAGTCCCTTCGATTGATAGCTTAAATACACGGGCGGCTCTAACAAGGTTGTCCATAGGATTAGAATAATGACCCGGGGCGCTCGACCGCGGAGGAACCACAATGTTCTATTGAGGAGGTTCCATCAGCGAGGTTGGACCGTCGCCTCGTCCCGTGCCTCAATCCGGTTTGTCTCTGTGCACTGGGCGGATTATCGTCCAGCTCCTCGGAGGTGAAAGAGATTTCGGTCAAACCCTAACGGCAAAGCGTGATCAGGCTTCCGCTTCAAAACCTCCCGTGATGTGTTCTGTCAAGCATGAGTTTATAGGCTCGGCGCCCAAAGCGCCCGCCTCGCAGCCATCCTGTTTTTCTCCGCCGCCAGATCCGCTGGCTTGCACGACCGCTTCTCACCTTTGCAATCTCGTGATCATGGGCCTCCTGATCCGCCGGATTGGTCTTCGCCATAAGCTGCTAGCGATCAAACAGATCGATAGAACTTGAACCGGCGGGCGACAAGGCCTCCTCGCTCGCTGCTACGCCGCCGCTGATCCGGAGAGCATCGCCGCGGCGGTCGAAGAGTGATTCGCCGCCGGTGCCGCCATGAATATTCCAACCCGTTGATCTCGCCCGGGGTCTGGAATACCGCCGCCATCGAACAGCCCCTAACCCGGTCATCTTGCAACCGTATAGTGATTCGGTCTTCCGCTTGAGGACTCATCGCCGAATAAACGACGGTCTCACTACAGTTTCGACTGCCCTCACGCTTCCTCCGTGGATGACTCCAACGAAGGCACGCTTCATGACCGTTTAGCTCGGGTAGATCTCGCGACGCTGAGCCGCCTCGACGGGTCGGTGCTGATGTCCGCTCAGGCCCAGCTCACCGATCTTGCCGGCGAAAACGCAGTATGCTACCAAAGGGGACCCGCACCAGATTTCGATCGAATCGGCCTCGACCCCATCCCGCGCCGCCGATGTAGATCCGCCACGACGACTCTTGGTCATCCGCCCACAACATAGCCTTCGAGTCCTTTGAGCTTGCCTCCAAGATCGCCAAACCATTATGCGATAGCCCCACGGTGGGCGCCAACCGTCGTGGATTTGTCACGCAGATGTCCTAGTGAAAGGACTTGGTCGTGGAGCCATCGCTACGGGTTTACTTGAAGGGTTAAAGCGGACACAAGACACGAGTTTATACTAGTTCGCCCGCTCGATGAAGGTAAAAGCCTACGCCTAGTTGTGATGGAATTGATGTGGTCTCGATGGCTAGGAGCAAACAAGCTTCGCTTAGGCTCGAGTTGTGGTTGTTCGTCTCGAATCGCCGGTTGTCCCTTTATATACATGGGTGACGCCTCGTCGGTCTGATAGAGTCCCAACCGTTCATACTGATCCCGGTTGGTATCTCTCTATTCCTAACTTACAATACAAGTTATACATCAGGCCGGTTTATGGCTACTGTGTTCTAAACCGACTATAGGCCTTGGGCCTTCATCTCGCTTATACCACTAATGAATTTAATCCGCCCAAGTAGGCCGTTTCACGCCTAGTGGTAATATCCCCAATAATACCGCATGACACCATGATCTCCATCATCGCAGTCTTCATGAAGTTGTCACGCCCAACTATTACTTCTACTTCTATGGCTAACGGTTTAGCGATAAACTAAAGTAATTACATGGCTTTATTCAATGACACGCGGGTCGTACAAAAAATAAAGACAACTTCTATGGCTCCTACCGGTTGTCATACTCATCGACATGCAAGTCGTGATTCCTATTACAAGAACATGATCAATCTCATACATCACATATATTCCATTCATCACATCCTTTTGGCCATATCACATCACAAGGCATATGCTGCAAAAACAAGTTAGACGCCCTCTAATTGTTGTTGCATGTTTTACGTGGCTGCTATAGGTTTCTAGCAAGAACGCTTACCTACGCCAAAACCACAACGTGATATGCCAATTTCTATTTACCTTCATAAGGACCCATTTCATCGAATCCAATCCGACTAAAGTGGGAGAGACAGACACCGCTAGCCACCTTATGCAACTAGTGCATGTCAGCCAGGAACCTCGCCTCACGAAGCGACGTAAGGTCGGTCCGGCCGCCTCATACCACGATGCTCCAAACAAGATAAGACTAGTAGTGGCAAGAAAATTGACAAAACCAATGCCCACAACAGTCTTGTGTTCTACTCGTGCATAGAAACTACGACAGACCTAGCTCATGATGCCACTGCTGGGGAACGAGGCATAATAAAATTTTTATGCTTCACCAAGATCAATCCACGGAGTCATCTAGCAACGAGAGAGAGGAGTGCATCTACATACCCTTGTAGATCGCGAGCGGAAGCGCTCAAGAGAACAGGGTTGATGGAGTCGCACTGTCCGTGATCCAAATCACCGATGATCCTAGCATCGAACGGACGGCACCTCCGCGCTCAACACACGACGGTTGGGGAAGACGCCTCTCCTTCTTGATCCAGCAAGGGGAAGGAGAGGTTGATGGAGATCCAGCAAGACGACGGGCGTGGTGGTGGAAGCAGCGGTGATCTTGACAGGGCTTCGCCAAGCTCAGCGAGAGGGAGAGGTGTTGCGAGGGGAGAGGGAGGCGCCAGGGACTAGGGTGCGAGCCCTCCCTCCCCCTCTTTATATAGGGGCCCCGAGGGGCGCCGCCCCTAGAGATTCAATCTCAAGGGGGCAAGGGGAACTTGCCCCCTGTTGTGGGCGCCCCACCCCTAGGGTTTCCAACCCTAGGCGCAGGGGAGGCCCAAGGCGCACCAGCCCACCAAGATATGCTTCCTCCCACTTGAGCCCATGGGGCCCTCCGGATATGTGGCCCACCCGTGGACCTCGGGACCTTCCGTGGTCCCAGACAATACCGTGACCTCAAACTTTCCCGGGTCAAATCGACTTCCTATATACAAATCTTCACCTCCGACCATTCCGAACTCCTCATGACGACGGGATCTCATCGGGACTTCAACAACTTTCGGGTTACCGTGATACTAATATCTCCACAACCCTAGCATCACCGAACCTTATGTGTAGACCCTACGGTTCGAATCACGCAGACATGACCGAGACAGCTCCGCCAATAACCAATAGCGGATCTGGATACCCATGTTGGTTCTACATGTTCCACGATGATCTCATCGAATGAACCATTTATGTCGAGGATTCAAGTAATCCCGTGATACAATTCTTTGTCGCCGGTACGCATTTGCCCGAGATTCGATCGCGGTATCCCAATACCTCATTCAATCTCGCATCGCAAGTCACTTTACTCGCATCTATAATGTGATGATCCCGTGACCAACCACTTGGTCACATTGAGCTCATTATGATGATGCATTACCG
>JAHHZJ010002921.1:0-115208 GCA_021437245.1 Aegilops speltoides | reverse complement strand
TACTCAATGGCTAGTCTCGTGGGTAAGCAACATAAAAGATGGTATGTGATGGCTATCACTGCAATTGCAAGGTATGACAAAGATGTCGTCGATGTTACCGTCCGTAGCGAAGATGAGTAGCCGACCAAAGTGAGCGTTTGTTGTTGATGTCACACCGCGCCTAGTTAGCCGAAACACAAAAGGACACGGGAATCTCACTCAAATTGTCGAACTCAACTTCGAATGTAAGTACGGAGGTTGTATCTTGGGGTTTTGCAAATGGAAGTGGTGGTGGATGGGGTGGGGAGGGTGTATGTATGTGTGGGTGGTAGTGGTGGTGGCTGAGAACTGCAGAATTGCAGTGTTGGCAGAGCAAGCCGGATGATCCGGGCCAGGAGCCGGATGATCCGTGCGAGTCCGGATGATCCGGGACTTGGTCCGGATGATCCGGGCAGGTCAACCACGCACGGGAAAGGTTCGGGAAGAACACGAAAATGGGGGGGAATTTGACGATTATGGGGATTTTGGGTGGATTTCGAGGGGGAGGAGGTGGGGAAACACAAGATCCACGAGTTACACACCCAATCCACGGATCAAAAACAACAAAACATCATCAAAACTAACAAATCACAAAAAATTTTGGGGGTATTTTTGTGGGGATTTTCGGGTTTTTAGGACGAAAACAACAAAATCAAGCTAGAAATCACGAGGTAGGGGCTCCAAAACGTGATCAACGTGGCTCATGATACCATATGATGTAGGGTGGAACCCTAATTCGTCGATCTTTCACGTTTGGAGGGGATCCTACGTAGGGAACACGAAGAACGCGCGGAAGAACGAGAGGAAATCACGGGGAAGAACGAGAGAGACACTCAACCGACAAGAGATCAATCACACAAGGTCTAGATCATCGAAGCACGAGTGATACATGGTTCAAAATCAACAAAGGAAAGATACAAAGGTAGCCGTTCTTCTCCCGGAGGAGGTCTTGAATCCACGAGGGGATCTTCCCGTATAGGGGTCTTGAATCCGATGGATCTTCTCCTAGACGGAGGTCCTGATCTCCGAGGAGAAGTACCGGTGGATGAGCAAAGGCTCTCACACACAAATATGAGCTAATCCAATGCTAAGTCTCAAAGGGAGGATATGGGGTCCTATATATAGAGTTAGGGGCGAAGGGGTACATGGGCTCAGCCCAACAGGCGCGCGCAGGCGCTGGCCGGATGATCCGGACGGGGGTCCGGATGATCCGGACCGGTCCGGATGATCCGGGTGGAGTCCCGGATGAGCCGGAGGGTCGGCTGGTGGCGGCGACGGGCCGGATGTCCGGCTGGTGGTCCGGACGTCTGGGCGGGGTCCGGATGATCCGGGCCGGGGTCCGGATGATCCGGCTTCGGGAGGGAGCTTCTGTTGCCTTCGGTCGCTGGAGCCAGATCGTCCGGACCGGGGTCCGGATCATCCGGGCTCTGTCCGGGCCTCCGTCCGGATCGTCCGGCCACACTGGTCCTGGTTGCTTTCTCCTCTCCGTCTTCATGCGTGCCTTCCGCTTTCGGTTCTCCTTGCTTCCAAGCCTCTTCATGGTCGACTCCTCGGTGCCTGAGTATGCATAGAGTTTCCGTTTGAGGTAGTAACCATGTCTCATGTGAATCGAAGGAGAGTTGTGAGAGGAGTGATGTCACCTCGGTTTCAAGAGCTCTTGCATGTGCTCGAGTCATTGGTCCTTGTGGTGTTGTAGGTGTTGATGTAGAGTCCATGGGGATGATGGAAGGATGCTCCGCATCACGATGTCCTCGCACGTCCGTAGTCGGATCGTCAAAGTCGACTTCCACCAAAGCGATATCCATCATCTCATCGAAAGACGGGACACCTTTGCCTCTATCAATCCCTCTTTGTGGCATTGATGATGCCGAGTCTACTTCGACTCTTTTTCAAGACGGTGCGGCGACGAGTTCGACTGCGGAGACCTTCAAGGACCAAGCTGTGGAGGCGAGTGACAAGGTGGCGAGCAAGGATGATGCTTCCATCTTAGGAGGCAAGAGTGATGATGTGCCATCTTCGGCCTTCATCTACGGCGACGGTGACGAGATGATCGAGCATGGGATTTTCCCTTCGGTCATGGAGTAGAGTGATGATGTGCCATCTTCGGCCTTCATCCATGGCGACGACGACGAGATGGTTGAGCATGGGATCGTCCCTTCGACCACGGCGACGTATGATGACTTGAGTGACTTGTGCCACCATATTGAGAGTGAGAGTGACTTCACCACTAGCCCCATATATGAGGAGTTGCCACAATTCCCATGTGAGGAGAGCCACAACCCCCACCACTTGAGTGAGATGAGTGACTCCACCATACATGAGTTTGAGTGCACCTATTTTGAGGGAGTGAGTGAACCACCACATAGAGAGAGTGAGATAGTTGATACGTCTCGTGAGACCATTTGCATTTCTAACAACTTGACCTCTACCTCTATTGTGTCTTCTCGTTTGGTGCTAGGTCCCATTTATGATGACGCGCCCATCCTCGACGACTTAGTCCTCCCTTTGGACAAGACGATGGCCATGGTGTATTATGATGCACCGCCCACGTGGTTCCATCAAGATGATGATGATGACCACCATTTGGTCTTTCCCACCTCACCTACACCACTAGTGGACATTCTTGACATTGATTGCTTGCATGATGTTGATCCACCTATTGCCATGCTTCATGCTAGTATGATTTCCCCATGCGATGATTCGACCATTTATGATGAGTATGATGATTCTCTTGTGGAGTCTAATAGTTGTGATGCCATGTTACATAGGATTTCTTGTGACAAATCTTTAGGTCACATCATGTTTGATAATCCGCTTGACTTGTCATATGCTATGCATGAGATCAACCATATGTCTTATTTGCAATCTCTTCATAGTGACTATGCATATGCCATTAAAATAAACCCAATTTGCACATATGGCATAGATGACAAGCCCATGGTTATTGGCATTTGTTTCTCTTGTGATGATATTGATATGCTCCCTTTGCATCATTTATCTCATATGCCATGCCATGACCACCTAGCTTCGGATATGCATTATTTTGGATGTTGTCCATTTTCTCCATATGATGTTTCCGATATTGCTCATGAGGAGACCCCCATAGTTTCCTCATACATTTTAGGAGATTTTGACCCATCCCATCCATTGCATGATCCCAATACTTGTGTGCACCATATGCTCCCCATGAACAAACATGCTTTTGATGTGCCATATACTTGTTTGCTCAATTTGTGTCCCCATCGTGTCATACATAACAACTATTCTTTCATGATGGATGACATGTTCATATACCATGCCTCAAATTTCTTTGAGCATTGCTTATCTTGTGCTTACTCACACAGCACATACACATCATGATGGATGATGTGTACATTTACCACACACACAATTTCTTTCGTTTGTGTCTCTTTTGTGTAGGTACCCATGAATACTTGTCAACTTCGCAATCCCACGAATTGACAAAACGAGCTCTTGAGAGCAATGACGATTTGGGATCCCGTGGACTATCCTTACCACTGCTCCTTCACAAGCAAGGACTACGCAAGAACTCCTCTACTTGGCTCTCACACGGCTATGGGCCATTTACCACTTCTCACATTATGCTCATTTTACCGTGTTCACTTTGCATGCTATGCTTGCTTCTATGCCTTTGCCATGCAATTGTGACCCTTGTTTGCATCTACCCATGTGATGAGGACATCAATACCATTGTTACACCCACAGCCCCTGCTGCTATACATACTGGACCAATTACTAGAGCTCGCGCACGCCAACTAAATTACCAGGTACTTTCGTTTCTTGGTAATGATTCTAATGTTCATGAGAATATGATGCTGCCTAAATTGGATACATTTGTTTTGCTTACAAATGAAGGGCCTAGCTTGGAGAAGGATGAACATTGGAGCAAGAACACACATGGAGTTGATGGCATGCGCAAGGAGATCAAGAACGGAGTTACAAGTGATGATTTCAGGACTTTGAAGCCACCATAAGGAGTGCATGAAGCCTTGGACGAAATATACAAGATGCCACTTCATAATATTCGTCCATAGGCTAATCTAGGTGCTGCGTCACCTTATTATTGGGCCAGGCCCATGTAATTTCGAAATACATTAGTATAGGCTATTTTAGAGTCCGTATGTGTGGGGAAACAAGAGATAGGGTTAGTTTCGGACCCCTCCACCAAGGGCCACGAAATTCACCCCCTCTTCCTCCATATATACAGCCCTTAGGGCACCGTTTAGACTTGGGTTTTGTTTAGATCAAAAGTTCGCCATAGCTGCAACTTCGCGTGCATTTCGCTTGTGTTCAACGACTGCACAAAGGCGCCACAGAACCCCACCTTGATCAATAAAGCTTTCATCTTATATTCGCAATATCCAGATTGCAATCTCAGTTTCTTGCTTGTTCTTCGTTTGCTCGCAGGAAATAGACCCTCGTGGTCAGGTTGATCGTGCTCCGGCGTGGTCAATAACCTCTCGGAGTTGGTTTAGCGATTGCTAAGGCGCGACGTCCTCGCACGCTCGTAGTCGGATCGTCAAAGTCGACTTCCACCAAAGCGAAATCCACCATCTCATCGAAAGACGGGACACCTCTGCCTCTATCACCATGATTCTCCATTATGATATTCCTATGTGTATTTGCATGCTTGGTGGAGATCCTTGTTGCTTTTGCCATGTTTATCATGTGCCCCATTCTATTTATGCTTGTTGTGTTGGGAGAGTCATGATGACCCATTGCTATTCACATATGGCCTCTCGCCAATACATTCATCATATTTTACTCATATCTTGCTTTCATGCTTGTGCTATGACTTGTGAATTATTCATGCCCACTATTTGCACCAATGACATGTTTACCATGATTCCTCCTAGTATGTTGCATCTTCGCACTACTAGCTTGCTTGATTTGATAGCTATGAATGCTCGCTATATTGCATCACCCATGTTCCACTACTTTCTTTCTTGGGTTGATGATATATATGCTCATGCCTCACACATGTTGAACAATTGCTCTTTCCTTTGTGTTGAGTGCCACGATATCTTCACGACACCCTATGCACGTTATGCTTGGATTGTCTTGCACTTGCCCCATGTGTTTAGACATTTCACTATATTTGGTGTTGTGAATGACTCTTATGCCTACCATAGACCGTTCATTGAGCTCTTTATGCATGCTTGCGATGACCTTGAGGTAGATGCTTGTTCACTTATCACATATATTTGCATCTTGACCTCCCATTTGCATGCTTGTTCCCATGATATACTTGATTGTGCTCAATTTATATGCTCAAATGCCATGCCACACTTCTTTGTCAAACCATATGCTATGCTTGATGACAACACTTGTTGGGTGAATCACCTCTTGAATGCTTGGTTTTGCTCTTACGACAACCACATTTGTTTTTCCAAGTGCTTGTTATCTCTGCTACTTTTGAAGAAATTACAAGATGGTGCGACATTGGAGAGTGCCCATTTGGAACTACAAGATGATTTAATGCTTGGTGATCGTCCACTTCTACAGCGACATCATCTCTTTCCCATGGTGATTTGAATTTCGATCCGAGGTCGGATCTTTCCCAAGGGAGGGATGATGCGAGCATCCTGAACATCACCACGTCAAGAGCCCATTTGGCAAGTGACACGTCGACATCTACTTCACATACACAAAGGTGAATCATCTCCTTTACACGTGCTCACTTGACACTCTCGAGGATGGTATACTACTTGACACTCCTTACGTGTGCATGCATAGGTATTGTCAGAGCTTCACGGATGTCAAGGAGGAGTACAAGCGCCAAGGAACGACTACACCATACGCGAGGCAAGCGTGGAAGAGAACAAGGAAGGAAGGAAGAAGAAGAATGGAGCAGGACTGGAGTTGCCCGGATCATCCGGACCCCCAGCCGGACGATCCGGACCGAGCCCGGATGATCTGCACGACCTCTCGGACGATCCGGCTACCGTGCCCGAAGACAACAGAACCTGCTCGACGAAGCCGGATCATCCGGACGGTCGCCCGGATCATCCGGACACTCGACACCCGGATCATCCGGGCCACCATCCGGATCATCCGGACCCCGCCTGCGTGCATGACTTGGGCCGAAGCCCGTGTACCCCTTCGCCCCTCACTTACCCCTTCGCCCCTTGGGCTATAAATAGACCTCCTCCACCTCCTTTCTAGGGTTAGCAAAGTGATAGTTCATTCTTAGGTGAGCTTTGCTCCTACCTATCTCTACTCTTGAGAGAGAGAGACCACTACTCCATTGGAGGCCAAGACCTCCATCTAGGAGAAGATCCCGCGGATATCATCAAGACTCCCTTGTGGGAAGATCCATCTAGGATATCATCAAGACCTCCTCTTGGAGATGAACCTTACCTTGTATCTTTCCCTTTGTTGTTCATGTACCTTGTGGATCTTGTGTGTTTGATTGTCTAGTGGATGTGTGATTTGGACTTGTTCTTGAGTGTTTCCCCTTGTGATTTCTCCCCGTTCTACCCCGTGTTCATCGTGTTCTTCGAGGGATCCCACTCCAAACGTGAAAGATCATCGCTATAGGGTTCCACCCTATATCACGGAGCCACTCAAGTCGCCACTCCGACGACTCCTTCTCCGACACAAGTACACCGTCATCGAACACTCTTCGACGAGCCGCGCGTCAAGACCGTCATGCATCTCGCAACCCGCTACACGACAAGCATCCCCAAGAGCAAGTTGACGAACAAGTTCCGCGTCCTCAATCGAACCAAATGGCGTTTGCTCAAGCTCAAGAACGACAACGTCTTCGTCGCCAACAAGAACAACAACGAGCGCGTGATGTAGGGTGGAACCCTAATTCGTCGATCTTTCACGTTTGGAGCGGGATCCCTCGAAGAACACGATGAACACGGGGAAGAACGGGGAGAAATCACAAGGGGGAACACTCAAGAACAAGTCCAAATCACACATCCCTAGACAATCAAACACACAAGATCACAAGGTACATGAACAACAAAGGAAAGATACAAGGTAAGGTTCATCTCCAAGAGGAGGTCTTGATGATATCCTAGATGGATCTTCCCTAAAGAGGGTCTTGAATCCAGGGGATCTTCTCCTAGACGGAGGTCTTGTATCCGCTAGGGGATCTTCTCCTAGGTGGAGGTCTTGGCCTCCAATGGAGTAGTGGTCTCTCTCTCAAGAGATAGGTAGGAGCAAAGCTCACCTAAGAATGAGCTATCACTTTGCTAACCCTAACTAGGAGGAGGGGAAGGAGTATATATAGTCTTAGCCACGAAGGGGTGAGTGGGGAAAGGATACATGGGCTTTTGGCCCGATTCTGCGCGCAGGCAGGCGAGGCCCGGATGATCCGGATGGGGGTCCGGATGATCCGGCCGTCGTCCGGATGATCCGGGAGGTGACCCGGATGATCCGGCTTCAGGAGGACCCTTCTGTTGTCGTCGGGCCGATTATCCGGATGATCCGGAGGGGGACCCGGATGATCCGGACGGCGGTCCGGACGTCCGGCCTGGCTCCTGCAGCCTCTCCGTCTTCTTCTCCTTTCTTCCGTCTTCTCTTCCACGCTTCCCTCGCGGATGGTGTAGTCGTTCCTTGGCGCTTGCACTCCTCCTTGACATCCGTGAAGGTCCGACAATACCTATGCATGCACACGTAAGGAGTGTCAAGTAGTATACCATCCTCGAGAGTGTCAAGTGAGCACGTAAAGGAGAAGATTCACCTTGAGTATGTGAAGCGGATGTGGCACGTGTCACTTGCCAAACAAACTCTTGACATGGTGATGTCCATAGATGCTCCGCATCATCCCTCCCCTTGGGAAAGATCCGACCTCGGATCGAAATCCAAATCACCATGGGAAAGAGATGATGTCGCCGTAGAAGTGGACGATCGCCAAGCATTCGCCATCTTGTAGGTCCAAATGGGCACTCTCAATGTCGCACCGCCTTGTAATTCCTTCAAAAGTAGCAAAGATAACAAGCACTTGGAAAACAAATGTGGTTGTCGTAGAGCAAAACCAAGCATTCAAGAGGTGATTCACCCGACAAGTGTTGTCATCAAGCATAGCATATGGTTTGACAAAGAAGTGTGGCATGGCATTTGAGCATATAAATTGAGCACAATCAAGTACATCATGGGAACAAGCATGCAAATGGGAGGTCAAGGTGCAAATATATGTGATAAGTGAACAAGCATCAACCTCAAGGTCATAGCAAGCATGCATAAAGAGTTCAACGAACGGTCTATGGTAGGCATAAGAGTCATTCACAACACCAAATGTAGTGAAATGTCTAAACACATGGGGCAAGTGTAAGACAATCCAAGCATAACGGGCATAGGATGTAGTGAAGATATGGTGACACTCAACACAATGGAAATAGCAATTGTTCATCATGTGTGAGGCAATCAAGTCAAACATGTGACATAGCAAAGGGACATGGCATATGTGAAGAAATGGTATTGGTGCAACCAACCATATGATAGTAGCAAGTAGTCCAAGAATTGGATGCAACACACAAGGCATATATATCATGATGCATGGGAATGTGATAATGGCAAGTCAAAGCAAGATCTCTAGCAAGTGCGCAATCAAGTGGTCCAAGATGACCAATAAGTCTCACGGTGCAAGCAACACAAGTAGTATTATCCACAATATCCATGCTCAAGAAAGATGTCACCTTGAAGGCTTGTTCTTGTTCATTCTTCACAATGCCGAAGCGCAAGCAAGCGCGTGTAGAAGCGAGTCGTGGTAGAATGTATGAGGCTCGCCTCAAGAGCTCGAATGGTCAACTCACGTGAAGTGGAAGTCGACACAAAGTCCAAGTATCCTACACATGCACAAAACAAAACAAAGAACGATGGGCATGGTAGATAAACACATCATCCATCATGATGGTTCTCATCTTTGCACAAAACCATTAGAAGCACAAGTGCATGAATAATATGATGCAACAATGGCGATATTCAAGGCACTAGGTATATGGTGCAAAGAGGTAAGACAAGCATGCTTCACAAGGAATATGTCAAAATCTCCAAACATGTGTGAGAATGCTATGGGGCCAATCTCATGAGCAAGACTATAAGCATTGTTGCACCCAATACATGGCAAATCATCTAGCATGAGAGATGCAACACATGGAGATATATGACACGAAGCAATATGAATCATATGCAAAGCATATAGATGGTTGTCATCAACCGCATGAGATGAGCAAGTATGACACAAGAGACAACGCATGTGAGAGGCATGAGCATATATGTCATCAACCCAAGAAAGCAAGTAGTGGAACATGGGTGATGCAACATAGCAAGCAATCATAGCAATCAAGTCAAGTATGCTAGTAGTGCGAAGATGCGACATACTAGAAGGAATCATGGCAAACATGTCATTGGTGCAAATAGTGGGCATGAATAATTCACAAGTCATAGCACAATCATGAAAGCAAGATATGAGGACAATAGCATGGGGCACATGATAAACATGGCAATAGCAACAAGGATCTCCACCAAGCATGCAAATACACATAGAAGTAGCATAATGATGAAACATGGGTAGATGCAAGCAAGGGTCACAATTGCATGGCAAAGGCATAGAAGCAAGCATAGCATGCAAAGTGAACACGGTAAAATGAGCATAATGTGAGAAGTGGTAAATGGTCCATAGCCGTGTGAGAGCCAAGTAGAGGAGTTGCGCGTAGTCCTTGCGCGAAAGGAACGGTGGTAAGGATAGTCCACGGGATCCCAAATCGTCATTGCTCTCAAGAGCTCGTTTTGTCAACTCGTGGGATTGCGAGGTTGCCAAGTATTCAAGGGTACCTACACAAAAGAGACACAATCCAAAGAAATTGTGCGCGTGGTAAATGTACACATCATCCATCATGATGTGTATGTGCACGTGTGAGTTAGCACAAGATAAGCAATGCTCAAAGAAATTTGAGGCATGGTATATGAACATGTCATCCATCATGAAAGAATAGTTGTTATGTATGACACGATGGGGACACAAATTGAGAATGCAAGTATACGGCACATCAATAGTATGTTTATTCATGGGTAGCATATGGTGCACACACGTATTGGGATCATGCAATGGATGGGATTGATCAAAATCTCCTACAATGTATGAGGAAACTATGGGGGCCTCCTCATGAGCAATATCGGAAACATCACATGGAGAAAATGGACAACATCCAAAACAATGCATATCCGAAGCTAGGTGGTCATGGCATGGCATATGAAATAAATGATGCAAAGGTAGCATATCAATATCATCACAAGAGAAACAAATGCCAATGACCATGGGCTTGTCATCTATGCCATATGTGCAAATTGGGTTTATTTTAATGGCATATGCATAGTCACTATGAAGAGATTGCAAATAAGACATATGGTTGATCTCATGCATAGCATATGACAAGTCAAGCGGATTATCAAACATGATGTGACCTAAAGAATTGTCACAAGAAATCCTATGTAACATGGCATCACAACTAATAGACTCCACAAGAGAATCATCGTACTCATCATAAATGGGCAAATCATCGCATGGGGAAATCATACTCGCATGAAGCATGGCACTAGGTGGATCAACATCATGCAAGCAATCAATGTCAAGAATGTCCACTAGTGGGACAAGAGCATCACCTTCACCTTTGTTACCTTTGTCATTCCACTCAAGTGGTGTAGGTGAGGTGGGAAAGACCAAATTGTGGTCATCATCATCATCTTGATGGAACCATGTGGGCGGTGCATCATATTCCACCATGGCCATCGTCTTGTCCAAAGGGCGGACGAAGTCGTCGAGGATCGGCGCGTCATCATCAATGGGACCTAGCACCAAATGAGAAGACACAATAGAGGTAGAGGTCAAGTTGTCAGAAATGCAAATGGCCTCATGAGACCTATCAACTATCTCACTCTCTCTATGTGGTGGTTCACTCACTCCCTCCAAATAGGTGCACTCAAACTCACGTATGGTGGAGTCACTCATCTCACTCAAGTGGTGGGGGCTGTGTGATGTAGGGTGGAACCCTAATTCGTCGATCTTTCACGTTTGGAGGGGATCCTACGGAGAACACGATGAACACGGGGAAGAACGGAGAGAAATCACACGGGGAAACACTCAAGAACAAGTCCAAATCACACATCCACTAGACAATCAAACACACAAGGTCACAAGGTACATGAACAACAAAAGGAAAGATACAAGGTAAGGTTCATCTCCAAGAGGAGGTCTTGATGATATCCTAGATGGATCTTCCCATAAGGGGGTCTTGATGATATCCCGCAGGATCTTCTCACATGGAGGTCTTGAACTCCATGGGAGTGGTAGTCTCTCTCTCTCAAGAGTAGAGGTAGGAGCAAAGCTCACCTAAGAATGAGCTATCCTATTTGCTAACCCTAGAAAGGAGGTGGAGGTGGTCTATTTATAGTCTAAGCCACGAAGGGGTAAGTGGGAGAGGATACAAGGCCAAGGGCGGCGCTGCAAGACAGCAGGGCGGTAGTACGACTCATGGGCGGTAGTACCGCTGAGCAGTAGTACCGCTTGCTTTGGGCGGTAGTATTGCTCGAGCGGTAGTACCGCTTGCTTTTGGGCGGTAGTACCGCCTTTCTGGACTGGGTCGGTCCTTCTTCTTCCGCTTCGCTTCCGTGCTTCCTCGCGGATGGTGTAGTTGTTCCTTGGCGCTTGCACTCCTCCTCGACATCCGTGAAGCTCCGACAATACCTATGCATGCACACGGAGAAGTGTCAAGTAGTATACCATCCTCGAAGGGGTCAAGTGAGCACGTAAAGGAGAAGATTCACCTTTATGTATGAAAAGTAGAGGTCGACGTGTCACTTGCCAAACGGACTCTTGACATGGTGATGTCCATAGATGCTCCGCATCATCCCTCCCCTTGGGAAAGATCCGACCTCGGATCGAAATCCAAATCACCATGGGAAAGAGATGATGTATGTCGCGTGTAGAAGTGGACGATCACCAAGCATTCGTCATCTTGTAGTTCCAAAAGGGCACTCTCCAATGTCGCACCGTCTTGTAATTCCTTCAAAAGTAGCAAAGATAACAAGCACTTGGAAAAACAAATGTGGTTGTCGTAAAAGCAAAACCAAGCATTCAAGAGGTGATTCACCCAACAAGTGTTGTCATCAAGCATAGCATATGGTTTGACAAAGAAGTGTGTCATGGCATTTGAGCATATAAATTGAGCACAATCAAGTATATCATGGGAACAAGCTAGCAAATGGGAGGTCAAGATGCAAATATATGTGATAAGAGGACAAGCATCTACCTCAAGGTCATAGCAAGCATGCATAAAGTGCTCAATGAATGGTCTATGGTAGGCATAAGAGTCATTCACAACACCAAAGATAGTGAAATGTCTAAACACATGGGGAAAGTGCAAGACAATCCAAGCATAATGTGCATAGGGTGTAGTGAAGATATCGTAGCACTCAACACAATGGAAAGAGCAATTGTTCAACATGTGTGAGGCAATCAAGTCAAGCATGTGATAAGCAAAGGGACCTGGCATATGTGAAGAACTAGATGCAACACACAAGGCATATATGTCATGGGGCATAGCAATGGAGCAAGCAACACATGAAGTATGATCCATAATATGCATGTTCATGGTTTGTGTGTTCTCGAGATAGAATGATATCACCTCGAAAGCATGTCCTTGTCGTCCTTCACAATGCCAAGTGGTAGGAAATGTGGTGTAGAAGCGAGTGGTGGTCGAATGTATGAGGCTCGCTCTCAAGAGCTCGAATGGTCAACTCACGCCAAGTGGAAGTCGACACGAAGTCCAAGTATCCTACACATGCACACAACAAAATAAAGAGCGTGTCGCATGGTAGATAAACACATCATCCATCATGATGGTTCTCTTCTCTTGCACATAACCATTAGAAGCACAAGTGCATGAATAATATGATGCAACAATGGCGATATTCAAGGCACTAGGTATATGGTGCAAAGAGGTAAGACAAGCATGCTTCACAAGGAATATGTCAAAATCTCCAAACATGTGTGAGAATGCTATGGGGGCAATCTCATGAGCAAGACTATAAGCATTGTTGCACTCAATACATGGCAAATCTAGCATGAGAGAGGCAACACATGGAGACATATGACACAGAGCAATATGAATCATGTGTAAAGCATATAGATGGTTGTCATCAACCGCATGAGATGAGCAAGTATGACACAAGAGACAACGCATGTGAGAGGCATGAGCATATATGTCATCAACCCAAGAAAGCAAGTAGTGGAACATGGGTGATGCAACATAGCAAGCAATCATAGCAATCAAGTCAAGTATGCTAGTAGTGCGAAGATGCGACATACTAGAATGAATCATGGCAAACATGTCCTTGGTGCAAATAGTGGGCATGAATAATTCACATGTCATAGCACAATCATGAAAGCAAGATATGAGGACAATAGCATGGGGCACATGATAAACATGGCAATAGCAACAAGGATCTCCACCAAGCATGCAAATACACATAGAAGTAGCATAATGATGAAACATGGGTAGATGCAAGCAAGGGTCACAATTGCATGGCAAAGGCATAGAAGCAAGCATAGCATGCAAAGTGAACACGGTAAAATGAGCATAATGTGAGAAGTGGTAAATGGCCCATAGCCGTGTGAGAGCCAAGTAGAGGAGTTATGCGTAGTCCTTGCGCCAAGGGAACGTGGTAAGGATAGTCCACGGATCCCAAATCGTCATTGCTCTCAAGAGCTCGCTTTGTCAACTCGTGGGATTGCGAGGTTGACAAGTATTCATGGGTACCTACACAAAGAGACACAATCCAAAGAAATTGCGGCGTGGTAAATGTACACATCATCCATCATGATGTGTATGTGCACGTGTGAGTTAGCACAAGATAAGCAATGCTCAAAGAAATTTGAGGCATGGTATATGAACATGTCATCCATCATGAAAGAATAGTTGTTATGTATGACACGATGGGGACACAAATTGAGAATGCAAGTATATGGCACATCAATAGTATGTTTATTCATGGGTAGCATATGGTGCACACACGTATTGGGATCATGCAATGGATGGGATTGATCAAAATCTCCTACAATGTATGAGGAAACTATGGGGTCCTCCTCATGAGCAATATCGAAACATCACATGGAGAAAATGGACAACATCCAAAACAATGCATATCTGAAGCTAGGTGGTCATGGCATGGCATATGAGATAAATGATGCAAAGGAGCATATCAATATCATCACAAGAAAAACAAATGCCAATAACCATGTGCTTGTCATCTATGCCATATGTGCAAATTGGGTTTATTTTAATGGCATATGCATAGTCACTATGAAGAGATTGCAAATAATAAATATGATGGATCTCATGCATAGCATATGACAAGTCAAGCGGATTATCAAACATGATGTGACCTAAAGAATTGTCACAAGAAATCCTATGTAACATGGCATCACAACTAATAGACTCCACAATAGAATCATCATACTCATCATAAATGGGCAAATCATCGCATGGGGAAATCATACTAGCATGAAGCATGGCAATAGGTGGATCAACATCATGCAAGAAATCAATGTCAAGAATGTCCACTAGTGGGACTAGAGCATCACCGTCACCTTTGTTACCTTTGTCATTCCACTCAAGTGGTGTAGGTGAGGTGGGAAAGACCAAATGGTGGTCATCTTCATCTTGATGGAACCATGTGGGGGGTGCATCATAATCCACCATGGCCATCGTCTTGTCCAAAGGGAGGACGAAGTCGTCGAGGATCGGCGCGTCATCATAAATGGGACCTAGCACCAAACGAGAAGACACAATAGAGGTAGAGGTCAAGTTGTTAGAAATGCAAATGGCCTCATGAGACCTATCAACTATCTCACTCTCTCTATGTGGTGGTTCACTCATTCCCTCAAAATAGGTGCACTCAAACTCACGTATGGTGGAGTCACTCATCTCACTCAAGTGGTGGGGGTTGTGGCTCTCCTCACATGGGAATTGTGGCAACTCATCATGTATGGGGTTAGTGGTGAAGTCACTCTCACTCTCAATATGGTGGCACAAGTCACTCAAGTCATCATACGTCGCCGTGGTCGAAGGGAAGATCCCATGCTCAACCATCTCGTCGTCGTCGCCATGGATGAAGGCCGAAGATGGCACATCATCACTCTCCTCCATGACCGAAGGGAAAATCCCATGCTCGATCATCTCGTCACCGTCGCCGTAGATGAAGGCCGAAGATGGCACCTCATCCCTCTCGCCTCCAAAGATGGAAGCATCATCCTTGCTCGCCACCTTGTCGCTTGCCTCCAAAGCTTGGTCCTTGAGGGTCTCCATAGTCGTACTCGTCGCCGCACCGTCTTGAAAAAGAGTCGAAGTAGACTCGGCACCATCAATGTCACAAAGAGGGATGGCGATGAAGTCACACTTGGGAGCATCGTCTTGGAGCTTGTCGGGCTTGGACATCTTGGTGGTACTAGCCTCATGCTTGTCGTAGAGCTTGGTCGCCGCGAAGTTTGCTTGGGGTGGAGAAGCCTTGGCCTTCATGAGTTCTTGTTCCGCCTTGAGAGCACCAATGTAGTAGTCGTCGATGGACTTGTAGTTCTTGAGGACGATGGTCTTGGAGATGTCGTTGTAATCCCATCATGAAGTGGAACTTCATCGAAATGGGGTCGCCCACGCCGCTCGTCGCAAAGGCAATCATCATCTCCTTGAAGTACTTGTCGATGGACTTGGATCCTTGGGTAGTGTTCTCCAATTGGCGTCGAAGTTGTTCCGTAGGTTGGAGGCACAAACTCGCCGCAAAGCTTTCTTCGTCTTGGGCCAACTCATGTCGTAGTACTCCAAGGTGTGTGAAGCCACCATGCCAATGCGTAGTCGTGGAAGTTTCTTGTGGCGCACTTCACTTGATCTTCGGAGGAACTTGATGTAGCTTGAGGTAGTCGCCCATCAAACGCTCCCACTCGAGGTACTCCTCGGTTCTTGAGTCCCATAGAAAGGAATCTTGTGGTCGGTGTCGAGGTCGTAGTAGCTCGTGGAACTCATGGACTTGAGCTTGGGTAGCTTCTCTTGAGTGTAATCTTGAGGTTCTTGTTGGCGAAGATGCCATATGTCCGTTGGCGAAGATGCCTTGAAGTCGCTTGGCGAAGATGCCAAGGGAGATGGTGAAGTCATTGAGCGGTTGTTGATGTAGAGCTCTTGACCTTCACGTTTTTGTTGGTGATGGTGTCGATGCCGATGTGATCTTGCCGAAGATGGTAGCTCGGAAGCATGTGCTCTTGAGCGTCTTCTCAAGATGAGGAAGATCGCTTGTAGGACTTGATGAGGGCTTTGATCTCCTCCATTTTAGCTTGCATCTTGGCTTCGGAGTTGTTGTTCATGGCATCGAACTCGTCGTTGTTGTTGTAGACCGAAGATGAAATGCCTTGCCTATCCATCACAAGACTCGAGTAGAGGTGAGTAGGAAATGAGATAAACAATACCAAGTTACCTTTTCCCAATGTTGAGGATGTATCTCGTTTCACTCAATGTGAGATGAAAGAATAGTGGAATTGGTACCGGACTTGTTCACTCACACCTATCAAGTAAAGCTTATGGTAGAGCTTGGTGAGGATAGTGGCACAAAAATTTAATGCAAAATGTTAGCAAGAGTCAATAATGTTGAAAAAGATTCACAAATTCGCAAGTGAGACAAATGGACCAATAGCAAAGAATGGCACACGGAAACACACACACAGATAGATAAATGGGGTCGTGCAACCAAGGAATGAGCTCAAAATGTGGAATCCACCAAAACGCTCGTGTTGCACAACTCAAGAGAGACGCTAGCACGATTGCTCCATAGGCGGATACGACACTTGTGCACAACCTATAATATGCAAAATGGATATTCTATCCCAAGTATGCTATGTATGTATGGTTCCCGGTGTTTCTCTCAAGCATGATATCATATGATGTAGATTTTGGTATGGCTCTTATGTTCAATGGGGTATGATGTTATGGCACTTGCTCACGAGCTCTTTGCTCTCTTTTGCTTAAAAGCTTTTTCTTTTTTTTCTCTATGGCTACTTTTGTACAATGCACAAACCAAGATAGCAATTGTGTATATGCGGGAACAAACTTGAGGCACAATGGATGATATGATACCAATATGATATGGTATGTATGCAATGGAAGTTATGGACCACTAATGTGCACAAGTAACGTTGCCGGCAATACTCAAATGGCTAGTCTCGATAGGTAAGTGACGCAAAATGGGCTAGGGGTTAACAATGCAATTGCAAGGAATATACAATGGTGTCGTCGAGGTTACCGTCCTTTGCGATGATGAGTGGCGGTGTTCTTGGTGTAGATACCAAGATGATGGAGACTCGTCCCTAAGTAGCCGAAACACCTTAGGAAACGGAAAAACCGCAAACTCAAAATCTCAAATGACAAATGTCAAATGGTGGTAGCAGAAAGCGGTGGTGGTATGCACTTGGCAATGCGGAAGTGGGATGATGGGCTATACACGGTGTAAGAGTTGGAAGCACACGGTCCCTAAGTAGCCGAAACACCTTAGGAGACACAAGCCACAACTCAAACAAGCTCAAACAACTATTGGGTTAAGTTGGGTTGTCGGAAGTGTATGGTGGGTAAGGTTATGTGGAAGTGGTGGTGTCGGTGGTGGTTGATGAAGAAGCAACCGTCCCTAAGTAGCCTAAACACCTTAGGAGACTCAAATCGCAACTCAAACAACCACTAATGCTATAAGGAACAAAATGGGTTAGGTTGCGGAAGTCGGTGGTGGTTATGCGGATGTTGTGGTGGAAGCCCTAGGCAAAGATGTCAAAATTCATCAAATGTGATGGTGTCAAATGATGTTGTAACCTATCTAGGAGGAAGGAGAATGTCAATAGCTTCTCAACGAGCTAAAGAACGCGAAAATCGGACTCGGATGTGGAAGTTATGGTGGAAATGGTGAAACTCGAAAAGCTGAAATTGGCCAGGGCGGTAGTACTGCTCGGGAGAGCGGTAGTACCGCTCGTGTCGGGATTTTTCGACTGTTTCGGGCGGAACAGGGCCTGGCGGTAGTACCGTTCATGGGGCGGTAGTACCGCTTGAGGTTCTCAGCGGTAGTACCGCTCTCTAGGGCGGTAGTACCGCTCGTGACGGGATTTTTCACAGATCGGATCGTGGCGCGATTTTGGGGCGGAAAAAGATGATTTCGGGGGCAAAATTTGATGGATTTCGTGGATGAAAAGAGGTGAAACTTGGGGAGATGCTAGATCCACTTGAAACCAAGCAAATCCATGGATCAAAATCAACAAAACATCATCAAACCAACAAATCACAAAAAATTTTGGGGCTATTTTTTGGTGGGGATTTTCGAATTTAGGACGAAAACAACAAAATCAAGCTAGAAAACACGGGGTAGGGGCTCCAAAAACGTGATCAACGTGGCTCATGATACCATATGATGTAGGGTGGAACCCTAATTCGTCGATCTTTCACGTTTGGAGGGGATCCTACGGAGAACACGATGAACACGGGGAAGAACGGAGAGAAATCACACGGGGAAACACTCAAGAACAAGTCCAAATCACACATCCACTAGACAATCAAACACACAAGGTCACAAGGTACATGAACAACAAAAGGAAAGATACAAGGTAAGGTTCATCTCCAAGAGGAGGTCTTGATGATATCCTAGATGGATCTTCCCATAAGGGGGTCTTGATGATATCCCGCAGGATCTTCTCACATGGAGGTCTTGAACTCCATGGGAGTGGTAGTCTCTCTCTCTCAAGAGTAGAGGTAGGAGCAAAGCTCATCTAAGAATGAGCTATCCTATTTGCTAACCCTAGAAAGGAGGTGGAGGTGGTCTATTTATAGTCTAAGCCACGAAGGGGTAAGTGGGAGAGGGATACAAGGCCAAAGGGCCGCGCCTGCGCACAGGCAGGGCGGTAGTACCGGACTCATGGGCGGTAGTACCGCTTGAGCGGTAGTACCGCTTGCTTTGGGCGGTAGTACCGCTCGAGCGGTAGTACCGCTTGCTTTGGGCGGTAGTACCGCCCTTTCTGGACTGGGTCGGTCCTTCTTCTTCCGTCTTCGCTTCCAGGCTTCCCTCGCGGATGGTGTAGTTGTTCCTTGGCGCTTGCACTCCTCCTCGACATCCGTGAAGCTCCGACAATACCTATGCATGCACACGGGAGAAGTGTCAAGTAGTATACCATCCTCGAAGGGGTCAAGTGAGCACGTGTAAAGGAGAAGATTCACCTTTATGTATGAAAAGTAGAGGTCGCACGTGTCACTTGCCAAACGGACTCTTGACATGGTGATGTCCATAGGATGCTCCGCATCACTGTGGCTCTCCTCACATGGGAATTGTGGCAACTCATCATATATGGGGCTAGTGGTGAAGTCACTCTCACTCTCAATATGGTGGCAAAAGTCACTCAAGTCATCATACATCGCCGTGGTCGAAGGGAAAATCCCATGCTCAACCATCTCGTCGTGGTCGACGTGGATGAAGGCCGAAGATGGCTCAACATCACTCTCGTCGTGGATGAAGGCCGAAGATGGCACATCATCATGCTCGTCGTGGATGAAGGCTGAAGATGGCACAACATCACTCTCGTCGTGGATGAAGGCCGAAGATGGCACATCATCACTCTCGCCTTCTAAGATGGAAGCATCATCCTTGCTCGCCACCTTGTCGCTCACCTCCAAAGCTTGGTCGTTGATGGTCTCTGTAGTCGTACTCGTCGCCGCACCGTCTTGAAAAAGAGTCGAAGTAGACTCGGCATCATCAATGCCACAAAGAGGGATGGCGATGAAGTCACACTTGGGAGCATCGTCTTGGAGCTTGTCGGGCTTGGACATCTTGGTGGTACTAGCCTCATGCTTGTTGTAGAGCTTGGTCGCCGCGAAGTTTGCTTGGTGTGGATAAGCCTTGGCCTTCATGAGTTCTGATAGAGGCAAAGGTGTCCCGTCTTTCGATGAGATGGAGGATTTCGCTTTGGTGGAAGTCGACTTTCACGATCCGACTACGAGCGTGCGAGAACGTCGCGCCTTAGCAATCGCTAAACCAACTCCGAGAGGTTATTGACCACGCCGGAGCACGATCAACCTGACCACGAGGGTCTATTTCCTGCGAGCAAACGAAGAACAAGCAAGAAACTGAGATTGCAATCTGGATATTGCGAATTTAAGATGAAAGCTTTATTGATCAAGGTGGGGTTCTGTGACGCCTTTGTCTGGTCGTTGAACACAAACGAAGTACGCGAAGTTGCAGCTATGGCGAACTTTTGATCTAAACAAAACCCCCGTCTAAACGGTGCCCTAAGGGCTGTATATATGGAGGAAGAGGGGGTGAATTTCGTGGCCCTTGGTGGAGGGGTCCGAAACTAACCCTATCTCTTGTTTCCCCACACATACGGACTCTAAAAATAGCCTATACTAATGTATTTCGAAATTACATGGGCCTGGCCCAATAATAAGGTGACGCAGCACCTAGAATAGCCTATGGACGAATATTATGAAGTGGGATCTTGTATATTTCGTCCAAGGCTTCATGCACTCCTTATGGTGGCTTCAAAGTCCTGAAATCATCACTTGTAACTCCGTTCTTGATCTCCTTGCGCATGCCATCAACTCCATGTGTGTTCTTGCTCCAATGTTCATCCTTCTCCAAGCTAGGCCCTTCATTTGTAAGCAAAACAAATGTATCCAATTTAGGCAGCATCATATTCTCATGAACATTAGAATCATTACCAAGAAACGAAAGTACCTGGTAATTTAGTTGGCGTGCGCGAGCTCTAGTAATTGGTCCAGTATGTATAGCAGCAGGGGCTGTGGGTGTAACAATGGTATTGATGTCCTCATCAAGTTCTTGTTCCGCCTTGAGAGCACCAATGTAGTAGTCGTCGATGGACTTGTAGTTCTTGAGGACGATGGTCTTGGAGATGTCGTTGTGCAATCCCATCATGAAGTGGAACTTCATCGAAATGGGGTCATCCACGCCGGCTCGTCGCAAGGCAATCATCATCTCCTTGAAGTACTTGTCGATGGACTTGGATCCTTGGGTGGTGTTCTCCCATTGGCGCCGGTTGTTCCGTGTAGGTTGGAGGCACAAACTCGCCGCAAAGCTTTCTTCGTCTTGGGCCAACTCATGTCGTAGTACTCCAAGGTGTGTGAAGCCACCATGCCAATGCGTAGTCGTGGAAGTTTCTTGTGGCGCACTTCACTTGATCTTCGGGAGGAACTTGATGTAGCTTGAGGTAGTCATCCATCAAACGCTCCCACTCGAGGTACTCCTCGGGTTCTTGAGTTCCATAGAAAGGAATCGCGTGGTCGATGTCGAGGTCGTAGTAGCTCGTGGAAGTCGTGATCTTGAGCTTGGGGAGCTTCTCTTGAGCGTAGTCTTGGGGTTCTTGTTGGCGAAGATGCCGTATGTCCGTAGGCGAAGATGCCTTGAGGTCGCTTGGCGAAGATGCCAAGGGAGATGGTGAAGTCATTGAGCGGTTATTGATGTAGAGCTCTTGACCTTCACGTTTTTGTTGGTGATGTTGTCGATGCCGATGTGATCTTGCCGGAGATGGTAGCTCGGAAGCATGTGCTCTTGAGCGTCTTCTCGAAGATGAGGAAGATCGCTTGTAGGACTTGATGAGGGCTTTGATCTCCTCCATTTTAGCTTGCATCTTGGCGTCGGAGTTGTTGTTCATGGCATCGAACTCGTCGTTGTTGTTGTAGACCGAAGATGAAATGCCTTGCCTATCCATCACAAGACTCGAGTAGAGGTGAGTAGGAAATGAGATAAACAATACCAAGTTACCTTTTCCCAAAGTTGAGGATGTATCCCGTTTCACTCAATGTGAGATGAAAGAATAGTGGAATTGGTACCGGACTTGTTCACTCACACCTATCAAGTAAATAAAGCTTATGGTAGAGCTCGGTGAGGATAGTGGCACAAAAATTTAATGCAAAATGTTAGCAAGAGTCAATAATGTTGAAAGAGATTCACAAATTCGCAAGTGAAACAAATGGACCAATAGCAATGAAAGGTACACGGAAACACACACAGGGATAGATAAATGGGGTCGTGCAACCAAGGAATGAGCTCAAAATGTGGAATCCACCAAAACGCTCGTGTTGCACAACTCAAGAGAGACGCTAGCACGATTGCTCAATAGGCGGATACGACACTTGTGCACAACCTATAGATGCAAGATGGGCAAACTTTCTATCCCAAGTATGCTATGTATGTATGGTTCCCGGTGTTTATCTCAAGCATGATATCATATGATGTAGATTTGACAATCTTATGTGCAATGGGGTATGATGCTATGGCACTTGCTCACGAGCTCTTTGCTCTCTTTTTGCTTAAAAGCTTTTTCTCTTTTTTTTCTCTATGGCCACTTTTGCACAATGCACAAACCAAGATAGCAATTGTGTATATGCGGGAACAAACTTGAGTGATGTAGGGTGGAACCCTAATTCGTCGATCTTTCACGTTTGGAGGGGATCCTACGGGGGAAACACGAAGAACACGCGGAAGCACGAGGGGAAACACGTGGAAAACGAGAGGAAATCACTCAACCAACAAGGAATCGATCACACAAGTGCTAGATCAACATACACACATGAGATCCACAAGATACATAGTCAACTAGGGTAAGGATACAAAGGAACCGTTCATCTCCAAAAGGAGGCCTTGATGTTCTTCCCTAGATAGGGGCCTTGAATCCACGAGGGGGATCTTCCCTAGATAGGGGTCTTGAATCCGAATGGATCTTCTCCTAGATGGAGGTCCTGATCTCCGAGGAGAACTACCGGTGGATGAGCAAAGGCTCTCACACACAAATATGAGCTAATCCAATGCTGACCCTCAAAGTGGGAAGGAGGAGGTCTATTTATAGTGCTAAGCCAAGAAGGGGTAAGTGAGGGGCGAAGGGGTACACGAGCCTCGGCCCAAGTCGTGCGCGCAGGCAAGGCCGGATGATCCGGACGGGGTCCCGGATGATCCGTGCGTCGGGGTCCGGATGATCCGGAAGGAGTCCCGGATGATCCGGCTTCGGCAGAAGCCTTCTGTTGTCTTCGGCGCAGTTACCCGGACGATCCGGACGGAGTCCCGGATGATCCGGCTGGGCCCGGATGATCCGGACGGCGGTCCGGACGTCCGGCCTGATTCCAGCAGCCGCTCCGTCTTCTTCTTCTCCTTTCTTCCGTCTTCTCTTCCATGTTTGGCCTTGGTCCTTGGATTCTCCATGGTCATCTTGGTTGTACCTGAGTGTATGCAAGGTCCATGCATGAGGTAGTAGCCGTGTCTCATATGCGGAAAGTGACGATTCGAAGAGGAGTGAATTCACCTTGTGTCCAATGGCGTATGTTCGAGGTCTCGTCATATGTCCTCTTGGGGCTTGGAGAGTAGTCGGAGTGTACATGGGGATGAACGTGGGATGCTCCGCATCATATCCCCCCACCTTTGGAAAGATCCGACCTCGGATCGTGATCCTCACCACCATGGAAACGGGCGGCGTGGACGTACTTGTAGTGGGACGTAGGTGAAGGTCTTGCGCAATCCAAGTACTCCAAGGTGTCTCCGGTATGTGGTACATGCAAAATGAGCAAACACAAAGTACACTTGGAAATACAATGGTTAGCGCACACAAAGTGTCCATCAATTAAGTGTGAGTCCGTTCTTAGGGATAGTGCATGATAAAGCGCATGAAGCTTATCAAGATGATATAGAACGATATGCAAAGAATTCATGGGATAATTAGCATGGTACACAAAGCGACAAATTCTACCGTTGTGCAAAATGATGTCATAATGGGATGGTGCATCAAAAGCATGAACATGGCAATGGATGCTCAATATGTATATGTTATCATGCAATTGATTGTGGGCAATATGATCATGATGTATGAATATGCCATCAAGGAAGATCACAACAAATTTGCTAAGGAAGTGAACAAGCTCATAAATCATGGATGACATGGTAATACAAGATGCAACAAGGCAATCATAATGTGGGTCAATCCATGCATAGGGTGCAAACTTGTGGTGAGTATGATGTGTCCATCGAGCATGACATATATGAGCACAATCAACCAATATGGATGTGGGAGTGCAAGGTGTCAAAGGAGTGTTGATGTACCAATGCTCGATGTTGTGGCATGAGTGGAATTTCGAAGGTGCATCCAATAAGTGCGAGCGCTCCTCAATGTGAAGGTCCATGTAGCCAATCTCCAATGTCGCTCCTCCAGTCGCAAGATGTATCATGTAGACAACAAGAAGGAAACAACAATGAAAGAGTGACCCATCCAATATGCATACTTGAGAGTGGCTCAAAGGGAAGGAGTTCACCTTATGAATGTTCCCGAAGATGTTGGAGTTGCACATCATGATAGAGGCAAAGGTGTCCCGTCTTTCGATGAGATGGTGGATTTCGCTTTGGTGGAAGTCGACTTTGACGATCCGACTACGAAGTCAGCGAGGACGCGCGCTATAGCAATCGCTAAACCAACTCCGAGAGGTTATTGACCACGCCGGAGCACGATCAACCTGACCACGAGGGTCTATTTCCTGCGAGCAAACGAAGAACAACCTGACCATGAGGACATCAATACCATTGTTACACCCACAGCCCCTGCTGCTATACATACTGGACCAATTACTAGAGCTCGCGCACGCCAACTAAATTACCAGGTACTTTTGTTTCTTGGTAATGATTCTAATGTTCATGAGAATATGATGCTGCCTAAATTGGATACATTTGTTTTGCTTACAAATGAAGGGCCTAGCTTGGAGAAGGATGAACATTGGAGCAAGAACAAGCATGGAGATGATGGCATGCGCAAGGGGAACAAGAATGGAGTTACAAGTGATGATTTCAGGACTTTGAAGCCACCATAATGAGTGCATGAAGCCTTGGATGAAATATACAAGATGCCACTTCATAAATTTCGTCCAGAGGCTATTCTAGGTGCTGCGTCACCTTATTATTGGGCCAGGCCCATGTAATTTCGAAATACATTAGTATAGGCTATTTTTAGAGTCCGTATGTGTGGGAAACAAGAGATAGGGTTAGTTTGGACCCCTCCACCAAGGGCCACGAAATTCTCCCCTCTTCCTCCATATATACAGCCCTTAGGGCACCGTTTAGACTTTGGGTTTTGTTTAGATCAAAAGTTCGCCATAGCTGCAACTTCGCGTGCATTTCGCTTTGTGTTCAACGACCGCACAAAGGCGTCCACAGAACCCCACCTTGATCAATAAAGCTTTCATCTTATATTCGCAATATCCAGATTGCAATCTCAGTTTCTTGCTTGTTCTTCGCTTGCTCGCAGGAAATAGACCCTCGTGGTCAGGTTGATCGTGCTCGGCATGGTCAATAACCTCTCGGAGTTGGTTTAGCGATTGCTATATAGCGACGTCCTCGCACGCTCGTAGTCGGATCGTCAAAGTCGACTTCCACCGAAGCGAAATCCACCATCTCATCGAAAGACGGGACACCTTTGCCTCTATCAAGTGGTATCAGATTTCCAGGTTGCTCGGTGAGATTTTACAGTTTTTCGTAGTTTAGATCGAGTCTGTTCTTCATACCTACAGTCCACGAAAAAAGCCAAAAAAATTAGGGTTAGGTCATCATATCCGAACCAATCTGAGCCTTTGCATAATCTTTTCTGTATTTGCGTTGTTGAATTTGCGGTTGCATCGTCGTGTCTAGTTGCTGGTCTTAGAGTCTAGTCTTTTAGAGTTTCGAGTTCTGGTCATAAGTTGTCACGCCGCCGCCGCACCGTTATCATCGCCCTGCCATCTACCACCACCGCGCATGCCATCATCTCCATGCTTGTTCTTGCTCCAATGTTCATCCTTCTCAAAGCTAGGCCCTTCATTTGTAAGCAAAACAAATGTATCCAATTTAGGCAGCATCATATTCTCATGAACATTAGAATCATTACCAAGAAACGAAAGTACCTGGTAATTTAGTTGGCGTCTTGTGAGCTCTAGTAATTGGTCCAAGATGTATAGCAGCAGGGGCTGTGGGTGTAACAATGGTATTGATGTCCTCATCATCCTCCCTTCTTGAAATGAAGTCGCCCTCGACGGAAGTTCATCTTCCTCACCCAAATATGGCTTCAAATCTGCAATGTTAAAAGTGGGACTAACCCCAAAATCTGTAGGCAGCTCAAGTTTATATGCATTATCATTTACTTTCTCCAACACCTTAAAGGGACCAGCAGCACGTGGCATTAGCTTTGATTTATGCAAATCGGAAATCTATCCTTACGCAAATGTAACCAAACAAGATCTCCAGGTGCAAACACAACATGTTTTCTACCCTTATCTCCAGCAAGTTTATATTTAGCATTCATACGCTCAATGTTTTCCTTAGTTAACTCATGCATTTTTAAAATCAATTCAGCACGCTTCTTTAGCATCAAAATTAACCTTCTCCAAGATGGAAGAGGCAACAAATCAATAGGTGCACGAGGTAGGAAACCATACACAACTTCAAAAGGGCACATCTTAGTAGTAGAATGCAATGAACGATTATAAGCAAATTCAATATGAGTTAAGCATTCCTCCCACATTTTCTTATTTTTCTTTAGAACAGCCCTAAGCATAGTAGACAATGTTCTATTGACTACTTCAGTTTGTCCATCAGTTTGGGGGTGACAAGTAGTACTAAAAAGCAGTTTAGTCCCCAACTTAGCCCATAAACATCTCCAAAAGTGGCTAAGAAATTTAGTATCACGATCTGAAACAATAGTATTTGGCACACCATGCAAGCGAATAATTTTACGAAAGAACAAATCAGCAACATTGACAGCATCATCGCTTTTATGACATGGTATAAAGTGTGCCATTTTCGAGAATCTATCCACGACAACAAATATGCTATCCCTCCCCTTCTTTGTTCTAGGTAAACCTAAAACAAAGTCCATAGATATATCCTCCCAAGGAACACTAGGTACAGGCAAAGGCATATATAAACCATGAGGATTGAGTCGTGACTTAGCTTTTTGACATGTAGTGCAGTGAGCAATAAAACGCTCAACATCCCGTCTCATCTTTGGCCAAACGAAATGTGTAGCAAGTACGTCCTCCGTCTTCTTCACGCCAAAGTGTCCCATTAGTCCTCCTCCATGCGCCTCCTGCAACAACAGAAGACGAACGGAGCTAGCTGGAATGCATAGCTTGTTAGCACGGAACACAAATCCATCATTAACGACAAACTTGTTCCATGTTCTTCCTTCTTTACAATTCTGCAATACATCTTTAAAATCAGCATCATGTACATATTGATCTTTGATGGTCTCCAAACCAAATATTTTGAAGTCAAGTTGTGAAAGCATAGTATAGCGACGAGACAATGCATCAGCAATAACATTTTCTTTACCCTTCTTGTGTTTAATGACATAAGGGAAAGTCTCAATGAATTCAACCCATTTAGCATGTCTACGATTCAGTTTAGCTTGACTTTTAATATGTTTCAAAGATTCATGATCAGAATGTATAACAAATTCTTTGGGCCATAAATAATGTTGCCATGTTTCTAAAGTCCGAACAAGAGCATATAATTCTTTATCATAAGTAGAGTAATTCAGACTAGGCCCACTCAATTTTTAGAAAAGTATGCAACAGGTTTGCCATCTTGTAATAACACACCTCCTAATCCAATTCCACTAGCATCACATTCAAGCTCAAAAGTCTTATTAAAATCAGGAAGTTGGAGTAAAGGAGCATGTGTCAACTTAGCTTTCAATACCGTGAAGGCTTCTTCCTGTGTGGTACCCCAAACAAAAGGCACATCCTTCTTTGTAAGCTCATTGAGAGGTGCAGCAATGGGGCTGAAATCTCTCACAAAACGCCTATAGAAACCAGCGAGGCCAAGGAAACTCCTCACTTGTGTGACCGTTTTGGGCTGCGGCCAACTCTCAATAGCTTCAATCTTGGCTTTATCAACTTCAATTCCCTGTGGAGTAACAACATAGCCAAGAAAAGATACTCGGTCGGTGCAAAAGGTGCACTTCCCAAGGTTACCAAACAAACGTACATCACGTAGAGCATTAAAAACAGCACGTAAATGTTCCAAATGTTCTTCCAAAGATTTGCTATAAATCAGTATATCATCAAAATAGACTACCACAAATCGTCCAATGAAAGCACGTAAAACTTCGTTCATTAATCTCATGAAAGTACTAGGTGCATTAGTTAACCCAAAAGGCATGACTAACCACTCATATAATCCAAACTTAGTTTTAAATGCTGTTTTCCATTCATCTCCCAATTTCATACGAATTTGATGGTATCCACTACGCAAATCAACTTTGGAGAATATTGTAGAGCCACTCAATTCATCAAGCATATCATCTAGCCTAGGAATAGGGTGACGATAACGAATAGTAATATTATTGATGCCTCTACAATCAACACACATACGTGACGTACCATCCTTTTTCGGCACTAGAATAATAGGAACAGCACAAGGACTAAGGGATTCAGCAGATATAACCTTTGTCGAGCAGCTCCAGTGACTTGACGATAATCTCCTTCGCCTCCTCCGGATTGGTACGGTATGGTGCACGGTTGGGTAATGATGCACCGGGAATTAAGTCAATTTGATGCTCAATCCCTCGAATAGGTGGTAATCCCGGTGGCACGTCTTGTGGAAAGACGTCAGCTGATAGAGGCCAAGGTGTCCCGTCTTTCGATGAGATGGTGGATTTCGCTTTGGTGGAAGTCGACTTTGACGATCCGACTACTGAACGTCAGCGAGGACGCCGCGCCTTAGCAATCGCTAAACCAACTCCAAGAGGTTTTTGACCACGCCGGAGCACGATCAACCTGACCACGAAGGTCTGTTTCCTGCGAGCAAACGAAGAACAAGCAAGAAACTGAGATTGCAATCTGGATATTGCGAATATAAGATGAAAGCTTTATTGATCAAGGTGGGGTTCTGTGACGCCTTTGTCTGGTCGTTGAACACAAACGAAGAACGCGAAGTTGCAGCTAAGGCGAACTTTTAATCTAAACAAAACCCAAGTCTAAACGGTGCCCTAAGGGCTGTATATATGGAGGAAGAGGGGGTGAATTTCGTGGCCCTTGGTGGAGGGGTCCGAAACTAACCCTATCTCTTGTTTCCCCACACATACGGACTCTAAAAATAGCCTATACTAATGTATTTCGAAATTACATGGGCCTGGCCCAATAATAAGGTGACGCAGCACCTAGAATAGCCTATGGACGAATATTATGAAGTGGCATCTTGTATATTTCGTCCAAGGCTTCATGCACTCCTTATGGTGGCTTCAAAGTCCTGAAATCATCACTTGTAACTCCGTTCTTGATCTCCTTGCATGCCATCAACTCCATGTGTGTTCTTGCTCCAATGTTCATCCTTCTCCAAGCTAGGCCCTTCATTTGTAAGCAAAACAAATGTATCCAATTTAGGCAGCATCATATTCTCATGAACATTAGAATCATTACCAAGAAACGAAAGTACCGGTAATTTAGTTGGCGTCTTGTGAGCTCTAGTAATTGGTCCAAGATGTATAGCAGCAGGGGCTGTGGGTGTAACAATGGTATTGATGTCCTCATCATCCTCCCTTCTTGAAATGAAGTCGCCCTCGACGGAAGTTCTTCTTCCTCACCCAAATATGGCTTCAAATCTGCAATGTTAAAAGTGGACTAACCCCAAAATCTGCAGGCAGCTCAAGTTTATATGCATTATCATTTACTTTCTCCAACACCTTAAAGGGACCAGCAGCACGTGGCATTAGCTTTGATTTGCACAAATCAGAAATCTATCCTTACGCAAATGTAACCAAACAAGATCTCCAGTGCAAACACAACATGTTTTCTACCCTTATCCCCAGAAGTTTATATTTAGCATTCATACGCTCAATGTTTTCCTTAGTTAACTCATGCATTTTAAAATCAATTCAGCACGTTCTTTAGCATCAAAATTAACCTTCTCTCAAGATGGAAGAGGCAACAAATCAATAGGTGCACGAGGTAGGAAACCATACACAACTTCAAAAGGGCACATCTTAGTAGTAGAATGCAATGAACGATTATAAGCAAATTCAATATGAGGCAAGCATTCCTCCCACATTTTCTTATTTTTCTTTAGAACAGCCCTAAGCATAGTAGACAATGTTCTATTGACTACTTCAGTTTGTCCATCAGTTTGGGGTGACAAGTAGTACTAAAAAGTAGTTTAGTCCCCAACTTAGCCCATAAACATCTCCAAAAGTGGCTAAGAAATTTAGTATCACGATCTGAAACAATAGTATTTGGCACACCATGCAAACGAATAATTTCACGAAAGAACAAATCAGCAACATTGACAAAGATCATCGCTTTTATGACATGGTATAAAGTGTGCCATTTTGAGAATCTATCCACGACAACAAATATGCTATCCTCCCTTCTTTGTTCTAGGTTAACCTAAAACAAAGTCCATAGATATATCCTCCCAAGGAACACTAGGTACAGGCAAAGGCATATATAAACCATGAGGATTGAGTCGTGACTTAGCTTTTTGACATGTAGTGCAGCGAGCAATAAAACGCATCCCGTCTCATCTTTGGCCAAAAGAAATGTGTAGCAAGTACGTCCTCCGCCTTCTTCACGCCAAAGTGTCCCATTAATCCTCCTCCATGCGCCTCCTGCAACAACAAAAGACGAACGGAGCTAGCTGGAATGCATAGCTTGTTAGCACGAACACAAATCCATCATTAACGACAAACTTGTTCCATGTTCTTCCTTCTTTACAATTCTGCAATACATCTTTAAAATCAGCATCATGCACATATTGATCTTTGATGGTCTCCAAACCAAATATTTTGAAGTCAAGTTGTGAAAGCATAGTATAGCGACGAGACAATGCATCAGCAATAACATTTTCTTTACCCTTCTTGTGTTTAATGACATAAAGGAAAGTCTCAATGAATTCAACCCATTTAGCATGTCTACGATTCAGTTTAGCTTGACTTTTAATATGTTTCAAAGATTCATGATCAGAATGTATAACAAATTCTTTGGGCCATAAATAATGTTGCCATGTTTCTAAAGTCCGAACAAGAGCATATAATTCTTTATCATAAGTAGAGTAATTCAGACTAGGCCCACTCAATTTTTCGAAAAGTATGCAACAGGTTTGCCATCTTGTAATAACACACCTCCTAATCCAATTCCACTAGCATCACATTCAAGCTCAAAAGTCTTATTAAAATCAGGAAGTTGGAGTAAAGGAGCATGTGTCAACTTAGCTTTCAATACCGTGAAGGCCTCTTCCTGTGCGGTACCCCAAACAAAAGGCACATCCTTCTTTGTAAGCTCGTTGAGAGGTGCAGCAATGGTGCTGAAATCTCTCACAAAACGCCTATAGAAACCAGCGAGGCCAAGGAAACTCCTCACTTGTGTGACCGTTTTGGGCTGCGCCAACTCTCAATAGCTTCAATCTTGGCTTTATCAACTTCAATTCCTGTGGAGTAACAACATAGCCAAGAAAAGATACTCGGTCGGTGCAAAAGGTGCACTTCCCAAGGTTACCAAACAAACGTGCATCACGAGAGCATTAAAAACAGCACGAAATGTTCCAAATGTTCTTCCAAAGATTTGCTATAAATCAGTATATCATCAAAATAGACTACCACAAATCGTCCAATGAAAACACGTAAAACTTCGCTCATTAATCTCATGAAAGTACTAGGTGCATTAGTTAACCCAAAAGGCATGACTAACCACTCATATAATCCAAACTTAGTTTTAAATGCTGTTTTCCATTCATCTCCCAATTTCATACGAATTTGATGGTATCCACTACGCAAATCAACTTTGGAGAATATTGTAGAGCCACTCAATTCATCAAGCATATCATCTAGCCTAGGAATAGGGTGACGATAACGAATAGTAATATTATTGATGCCTCTACAATCAACACACATACGTGACGTACCATCCTTTTTCGGCACTAGAATAATAGGAACAGCACAAGGACTAAGGGATTCGCGTATATAACCTTTGTCGAGCAGCTCCTGTACTTGACGATAATCTCCTTCGTCTCCTCCGGATTGGTACGGTATGGTGCACGGTTGGGTAATGATGCACCGGAATTAAGTCAATTTGATGCTCAATCCCTCGAATAGGTGGTAATCCCGTGGCACGCCTTGTGGAAAGACGTCGAAACTCTTGCAAAATGTTAGTGACAGCAGGGGCAAAGAGGAAGGCACGTCCTCGAATGAAAATAATGCCTCTTTGCACCCAAAAGCATAGCAAATAGATTTGCTAAAATCTAGCTCATCAATATCAGATTTGGTGGCAAGTAAACATGCACTTTTCAATTTAATTTCAGAAGCAACAGAGATGGTTTATTATTAGGCTTCATGTGTTGCTCAAATTCTTTTGCCACAATCTGATTTTCACTCTTATTTTCTCCTGTTTTGCTTTATTAGCTCTATTAATATCATCTTTCAAAATGGACTCAGGAGTCATAGGAAGCAAAGTAATATTTTTATCCTTATGAACAAGAGTATACTGATTGTTTCTACCATGGTGTACAGAATTTTTATCAAATTGCCATGGTCTACCAAGTAACAAGGAACATGCTTGCATAGGTACCACATCACAATCAACATAATCAGCATATGTAGAGATACTAAAATGCACACGAACAATACGTGTTACCTTAACCTTGCCGCTGTTGTTGAACCATTGGATGTAGTAAGGATGTGGATGTGGTCTTGTGGTGAGAGATAACTTCTCCACCATCTCCATGCTAGCCAAGTTGTTGCAGCTCCCTCCATCTATGATGACGCGAATAGAACGCTCCTTCACAACTCCCTTTGTATGGAACAAATTATGCCTCTGATTTTGCTCAGCTTGTGTAACCGCACACTCAAAACACGTTGAGCAACTAAACATTCATACCAGTCAGCATCTTCAGCAGCCATGTATTGTGTCTCATGACCAGAATCATCTCCACCGTGTTCCTCATGTGTAATAAGAGCCAAATCTCCTCATCATAGTCACTAGCAGACTCATACCCACCATCCTCAATAGCAATCATCACACGCTGAGATTTGCATTCTCTCGCAAAATGTCCTCCTCCCTTACAACGACGACAAATAATATCACTTGTGTGCCCTGTTGACACCATGGAAGAAGAAGAGCTCTGTGCAGGCCCGGCAGGTGTGCTCTTGGCAGATAGTGGTGGTTGTGCCTGCTTTCTTGTATCACGGTTGGAGGTGGCACCTGAAGGAGGTGATGGTGCACGTGGTGTCCATGATGAAGGTCGACCTGCAGAAAAGTTAGTGCGGCGCCAATGCCTGCCGATCCTGCACTTCACGCTCAGCTTTACAAGCAAGATGGAATAAACGAGTGATATTATTATAATCCTTATAGTCTAGAATGGTCTGAATCTCTATTTAATCCACCCGAAAACGTGCAAGCATAGCTTCATTCTCCTCAACAATACCACATCTAATCAAGCCAGTTTGTAATTCCGATAATATTCTTCTACAGAATTTTTCCTTGTCTTAAGCGCTGCAATTTTTGAAGTAATTCACGTTGATAATATGGTGGAACCCAACGAGTACGCATAGCAGTTTTCAAAGCAGCCCAAGTAGCTGGAACAGGATATAATCTACAATGTTCAGACCACCAAACACATGCAAAGCTAGTGAAAGCACAAACAGCAGCAGGAACACGTCTCTCCTCAGGATATTGTAAACATGTAAATCGTTGTTCAGTTTCTAACTCCCAAGTAAGATATATATCATGAACATATCTACCCTCAAATGGTGGAATATTCAATTTCAGTTTAGGGAGATGGTCATGATCTCGTACCTGAGGGGAGCCCTAACATTGCCATTATTTGCATGTGGACGACCTGGTGGTTGTGGTGCTGGTGGTTGCACGTAGTTCTGATGTTGATCAACCTCATCCTCGTAATCTCCCACAAAATCATCCTCCTCTGTACCAGCAGCAGCAGTAGCAGGAGCCAAAGAAGCACCAACAGCAGTAGCAGCGGCACCAGAATTTTGTCCTGGCTCAATAGGAACACGCTGAGCTCGTCCATACTGATTCGGAAGGGGGCGTAGTTGTTGTCGTTGCAGAGGTGCGATAGGTGCAGCCGGCGGTGGTTGTGGAAAACGCACGAGCAATTCATCAAACTTGCTATCAAGCTTTGTTTCAAACGTCTTCTCAATGCCATCTATCTTCTCCATGGCCTCGTCAAATCTGTTTAGCACATCTTGCACCTGTCCAATCATCATTTGCTGAAACTTATCATGTAGCTGTTTGTTCGTCAGGTTCTCCCAATCAGTCTCATCGGCTTGTGATCCTGCCATGGTTAGCAGCAAATAGAAACACACAAGAATATGATCCTCAGAGCTACTAAGAAGTGGTGGTGGTGTATCACAAACCCGTCAAGCAAATCTCAAATTCTTACCAGTTCTTACCCAGCAGCAGGTGGTGATCAGCAACCGTTGTGGTCAAAACTCTCAAAGCTTGGATATAGCGATTACCAAGGAGAGTCCAACGCACGACGTAGATGTATGTGGAGCTGGGAAGGCTTATAATATGGTAGCAAAAGGGTCAGCAATAATCAATTCAGAGATGCAAAGTTGAATAAACGCTCAACGACGGTACTGTGCTGGTCCTAGGCTAGACCGTGCTAGAGACGCGAGCCTAGAACACTAACAAAATCACGGCGCTGCACGTAAACAAGGGAGGAGCACACTCTGAATTTTTTTTCGCTCTTTTTTTTTGCGCTGATTTTTTTTTTTGCTGCTCTTTTTTTTTGCGAAAAATCACTATAATGGCGAGTGTCTCAAAACTCTTCCCAGGTCAAACTGACAGGATGGGCACGAAATTTTTCGATTTTTTTTTTTTCACTGCCCGGACCCAAAAACTGGAAACGGGTCAAAAAAAACTTTCTATAACGGCGACTGGCTCAATACGCTTAGAAACACCTAAAAATAGGATAGCCAGAAATTTTTTTATCCCGTGCGTTTTTGGAAAATTTTGGGCCTAAACGGAGGGTGGTTTCCGGCAAATTTTTGGAAAAAAATTTCGCTCTTTTTTTTTTTTGGAAACCAACCTCTTCTACGGACGGCAAAAGATTGCTGGAATCCGAAACCTACTCAGACAAGGAAACACGAATCGGAAAAACTAGATGGATCCTGAAAACAAACCTAATATGCAAGGAACTCGGATTGGTGATGATATATGGCAGCGGTGGTGGTATATGGATACGGATTCGAAGCGGTGGCGGATAAGCGGTGGTGGTATATGGATACGGATTCGAAGCGATGGTGCGGCGGCGGCGTGACAACTTATGACCAGAACTCGAAACTCTAAAAGACTAGACTCGAAGACCAGCAACTAGACACGACGATGCAACCGCAAATTCAACAATGCAAATACAGAAAAGATTATGCAAAGGCTCAGATTGGTCCGGATATGATGAACTAACCCTAATTTTTTTTTTGTGGCTTTTTCGTGGACTGTAGGTATGAAGAACAGACTCGATCTAAACTACGAAAAATTGTAAAATCTCACCGAGCAACCTGGAAATCTGATACCACTTGATAGAGGCCAAGGTGTCCCGTCTTTCGATGAGATGGTGGATTTCGCTTTGGTGGAAGTCGACTTTGACGATCCGACTACGAACGTGCGAGGACGTTGCGCCTTAGCAATCGCTAAACCAACTCCAAGAGGTTTTTGACCACGCCGGAGCACGATCAACCTGACCACGAAGGTCTGTTTCCTGCGAGCAAACGAAGAACAAGCAAGAAACTGAGATTGCAATCTGGATATTGCGAATATAAGATGAAAGCTTTATTGATCAAGGTGGGGTTCTGTGACGCCTTTGTCTGGTCGTTGAACACAAACGAAGAACGCGAAGTTGCAACTAAGGCGAACTTTTAATCTAAACAAAACCCAAGTCTAAACGGTGCCCTAAGGGCTGTATATATGGAGGAAGAGGGGGTGAATTTCGTGGCCCTTGGTGGAGGGGTCCGAAACTAACCCTATCTCTTGTTTCCCCACACATACGGACTCTAAAAATAGCCTATACTAATGTATTTCGAAATTACATGGGCCTGGCCCAATAATAAGGTGACGCAGCACCTAGAATAGCCTATGGACGAATATTATGAAGTGGCATCTTGTATATTTCGTCCAAGGCTTCATGCACTCCTTATGGTGGCTTCAAAGTCCTGAAATCATCACTTGTAACTCCGTTCTTGATCTCCTTGCATGCCATCAACTCCATGTGTGTTCTTGCTCCAATGTTCATCCTTCTCCAAGCTAGGCCCTTCATTTGTAAGCAAAACAAATGTATCCAATTTAGGCAGCATCATATTCTCATGAACATTAGAATCATTACCAAGAAACAAAAGTACCTGGTAATTTAGTTGGCGTGCGCGAGCTCTAGTAATTGGTCCAGTATGTATAGCAGCAGGGGCTGTGGGTGTAACAATGGTATAGATGTCCTCATCATCAGCGAACTCCTGCAAAATGTTAGTGACAGCAGGGGGCAAAGAGGAAGGCACATCCTCGAATGAAAATAATGCCTCTTTGCACACAAAAGCATAGCAAATAGATTTGCCAAATTCTAGCTCATCAATATCAGATTTGGTGGCAAGTAAACATGCACTTTTCAATTTAATTTCAGAAGCAACAGTAGATGGTTTATTATTAGGCTTCATGTGTTGCTCAAATTCTTTTGCCACAATCTGATTTTCACTCTTATTTTTCTCCTGTTTTGCTTTATTAGCTCTATTAATATCATCTTTCAAAATGGACTCAGGAGTCATAGGAAGCAAAGTAATATTTTTATCCTTATGAACAAGAGTATACTGATTGTTTCTACCATGGTGTACAGAATTTTATCAAATTGCCATGGTCTACCAAGTAACAAGGAACATGCTTGCATAGGTACCACATCACAATCAACATAATCAGCATATGTAGAGATACTAAAATGCACACGAACAAAGACGTGTTACCTTCACCTTGCCGCTGTTGTTGAACCATTGGATGTAGTAAGGATGTGGATGTGGTCTTGTGGTGAGAGATAGCTTCTCCACCATCTCCATGCTAGCCAAGTTGTTGCAGCTCCCTCCATCTATGATGACGCTGAATAGAACGTTCCTTCACAACTCCTTTGTATGGAACAAATTATGCCTCTGATTTTGCTCAGCTTGTGTAACCTGCACACTCAAAACACGTTGAGCAACTAAACATTCATACCTGTCAAGATCTTCAGCAGCCATGTATTGTGTCTCATGATCGAATCATCTCCACCGTGTTCCTCATGTGTAATAAGAGCCAAAGTCTCCTCATCATAGTCACTAGCGGACTCATACCCACCATCCTCAAGAGCAATCATCACACGCTGAGATTTGCATTCTCTCATAAAATGTCCTCTTCCCTTACAACGACGACAAATAATATCACTTGTGTGCCCTGTTGGCGCCATGGAAGAAGAAGAGCTCTGTGCAGACCCAGCAGGTGTGCTCTTGGCGATAGTGGTGGTTGTGCCTGCTTTCTTGTATCACGGTTGGAGGTGGCACCAAGGAGGTGATGGTGCAAAGGAAGTAGATGATGCACGTGGTGTCCATGATGAAGGTCGACCTGCAGAAAAGTTAGTGCGCGCCAATGCCCGTCGATCCTGCACTTCACGCTCAGCTTTACAAGCAAGATGGAATAAACGAGTGATATTATTATAATCCTTATAGTCTAGAATGGTCTGAATCTCTCTATTTAATCCACCCAAAACGTGCAAGCATAGCTTCATTCTCCTCAACAATACCACATCTAATCAAGCCAGTTTGTAATTCCTGATAATATTCTTCTCAGAGTTTTTTCCTTGTCTTAAGCGCTGCAATTTTGAAGTAATTCACGTTGATAATATGGTGGAACCCAACGAGCACGCATAGCAGTTTTCAAAGCAGCCCAAGTAGCTGGAACAGGATATAATCTACAATGTTCAGACCACCAAACACATGCAAAGCTAGTGAAAGCACAAACAGCAGCAGGAACACGCCTCTCCTCGTGATATTGTAAACATGTAAATCGTTGTTCAGTTTCTAACTCCCAAGTAAGATATATATCAGGAACATATCTACCCTCAAATGGTGGAATATTCAATTTCAGTTTAGGGAGATGGTCATGATCTCGTACCTGAGGGGGAGCCCTAATATTGCCATTATTTGCATGTGGACGACCTGGTGGTTGTGGTGCTGGTGGTTGCACGTAGTTCTGATGTTGATCAACCTCATCCTCATAATCGCCCACATACTCATCATCCTCCTCGGTACCAGCAGCAGCAGCAGCAGGAGCCAAAGAAGCACCAACAGCAGTAGCAGCGGCACCAGAATTTTGTCCTGGCTCAATAGGAACACGCTAAGCTCGTCCATACTGATTCGGAAGGGGGCGTAGTTGTTGTCGTTGCAGAGGTGCGATAGGTGCAGCCGGCGGTGGTTGTGGAAAACGCGCGAGCAATTCATCAAACTTGCTATCAAGCTTTGCATTCCAGCTAGCTCCGTTCGTCTTTTGTTGTTGCAGGAGGCGCATGCAGGAGGACTAATGGGACACTTTGGCGTGAAGAAGACGGAGGACGTACTTGCTACACATTTCTTTTGGCCAAAGATGAGACGGGATGTTGAGCGTTTTATTGCTCGCTGCACTACATGTCAAAAAGCTAAGTCACGACTCAATCCTCATGGTTTATATATGCCTTTGCTTGTACCTAGTGTTCCTTGGGAGGATATATCTATGGACTTTGTTTTAGGTTTACCTAGAACAAAGAAGGGGAGGGATAGCATATTTGTTGTCGTGGATAGATTCTCGAAAATGGCACACTTTATACCATGTCATAAAAGCGATGATGCTGTCAATGTTGCTGATTTGTTCTTTCGTGAAATTATTCGCTTGCATGGTGTGCCAAATACTATTGTTTCAGATCGTGATACTAAATTTCTTAGCCACTTTTGGAGATGTTTATGGGCTAAGTTGGGGACTAAACTGCTTTTTAGTACTACTTGTCACCCCAAACTGATGGACAAACTGAAGTAGTCAATAGAACATTGTCTACTATGCTTAAGGCTGTTCTAAAGAAAAATAAGAAAATGTGGGAGGAATGCTTGCCTCATATTGAATTTGCTTATAATCGCTCATTGCATTCTACTACTAAGATGTGCCCTTTTGAAGTTGTGTATGGTTTCCTACCTCGTGCACCTATTGATTTGTTGCCTCTTCCATCTTCGGAGAAGGTTAATTTTGATGCTAAAGAACGTGCTGAATTGATTTTAAAAATGCATGAGTTAACTAAGGAAAACATTGAGCGTATGAATGCTAAATATAAACTTGCTGGAGATAAGGGTAGAAAACATGTTGTGTTTGCACCGGAGATCTTGTTTGGTTACATTTATGTAAGGATAGATTTCTGATTTATGCAAATCAAAGCTAATGCCACGTGCTGCTGGTCCCTTTAAGGTGTTGGAGAAAGTAAATGATAATGCATATAAACTTGAGCTGCCTGCATATTTTGGGGTTAGTCCCACTTTTAAATTGCAGATTTGAAGCCATATTTGGGTGAGGAAGATGAACTTCCGTCGAGGACGACTTCATTTCAAGAAGGGGAGGATGATGAGGACATCAATACCATTGTTACACCCACAGCCCCTGCTGCTATACATACTGGACCAATTACTAGAGCTCACAAGACGCCAACTAAATTACCAGGTACTTTCGTTTCTTGGTAATGATTCTAATGTTCATGAGAATATGATGCTGCCTAAATTGGATACATTTGTTTTGCTTACAAATGAAGGGCCTAGCTTGGAGAAGGATGAACATTGGAGCAAGAACAAGCATGGAGATGATGGCATGCGCAAGGGGGACAAGAATGGAGTTACAAGTGATGATTTCAGGACTTTGAAGCCACCATAATGAGTGCATGAAGCCTTGGACGAAATATACAAGATGCCACTTCATAAATTTCGTCTAGAGGCTATTCTAGGTGCTGCGTCACCTTATTATTGGGCCAGGCCCATGTAATTTCGAAATACATTAGTATAGGCTATTTTTAGAGTCCGTATGTGTGGGGAAACAAGAGATAGGGTTAGTTTCGGACCCCTCCACCAAGGGCCACGAAATTCTCCCCCTCTTCCTCCATATATACAGCCCTTAGGGCACCGTTTAGACTTTGGGTTTTGTTTAGATCAAAAGTTCGCCATAGCTGCAACTTCGCGCATTTCGCTTTGTGTTCAACGACTGCACAAAGGCGTCACAGAACCCCACCTTGATCAATAAAGCTTTCATCTTATATTCGCCATATCCAGATTGCAATCTCAGTTTCTTGCTTGTTCTTCGTTTGTGCGCAGGAAATAGACCCTCGTGGTCAGGTTGATCGTGCTCCGGCGTGGTCAATAACCTCTCGGAGTTGGTTTAGCGATTGCTAAGGCGCGACGTCCTCGCACGCTCGTAGTCGGATCGTCAAAGTCGACTTCCACCGAAGCGAAATCCACCATCTCATCGAAAGACGGGACACCTTTGCCTCTATCACATATGATGCAAGAACAACCAAATACAATAGGCTCAATCAAACAAGCATGCTTCACAAGTAAAATGTCCAAGTCTCCAAGATCAATAAGCATAGCAAGTTGGCACTCAATACAAGGTGATATGAGAGATGCAAGTAATGGAGATAATAGACAATGATCGATTTTTATCATGTGAGAGGCATGAGCATAGGTGCTATCAACCCAAGAAAGCAAAGTAGTGGAACATGGGTGATGCAACATGGCTAGCAATCATAGCGATCAAGTCAAGCAAGGTAGTAGTGCGAAGATGCAACGTACTAGAAAGAATCATGACAAGCATGTCATGTGTGCAAATTGATGTAGGGTGGAACCCTAATTCGTCGATCTTTCACGTTTGGAGGGGATCCTACGGAGGGAACACGAAGAACATGCGGAAGCACAAAGGGAAACACGGGGAAAACGAGAGAGAATCACTCAACCAACAAGGAATCGATCACACAAGCGCTAGATCAACATACACATATGAGATCCACAAGATACATAGTCAACTAGGGTAAGGATACAAAGGAACCGTTCATCTCCAAGAGGAGGCCTTGAATCCACGAGGGGATCTTCCCATAAAGGGGTCTTGTATCCGAGAGGATCTTCTCCGAAGAGGCCGCGGTCTCTCACGAGGAGGAGATCCGATAGATGAGCGTAGCTCTATCTCTAACTTGAGCTAAATCAATGCTAACCCTCAAAGTGGGGAGGAGGAGGTCTATTTATAGTGCTAAGCCACGAAGGGGTAAGTGAGGGGCGAAGGGGTACACGGGCCTCGCCCAAGTCGCCAAGACAGCGGGTCCGGATGATCCGGATGGCGGCCCGGATGATCCGGGTGTCGGGGGTCCGGATGATCCGGGCGACCGTCCGGATGATCCGGCTTCGTCGAGGGGCTTCTGTAGTCTTCGGCGCCGTTGCCCGGATGATCCGAGGGAGGGTCCGGATGATCCGGCTGGGTGTCCGGATGATCCGGGCAACTCCAGTCTTGCTCCATTCTTCTTCTTCCTTCTCCTCTTCCATGCTTGGCCTTGGTCCTTGGATTCTCCATGGTCATCTTGGTTGTACCTGAGTGTATGCAAGGTCCATGCATGAGGTAGTAGCCGTGTCTCATATGCAGAAAGTGACGGTTCGAAGAGGAGTGAATTCACCTTGTGTCCAATGGCGCATAGTCGAGGTCTCATCTTATGTATCCTTGGGGCTTGGAGAGTAGTCGGAGTGTACATGGGGATGAACGTGGGATGCTCCGCATCATATCCCCCCTTGGGAAAGATCCGACCTCGGATCGTGATCCTCATCACCATGGAAACGGGTGTCGTGGACGGACTTGTAGCGGGACGTAGGGGAAGGCATTGCGCACTCCAAGTACTCCAAGGTGTCTCCGGTATGTGGTACATGCAAAATGATCAAACACAAAGTACACTTGGAAATACAATGGTTAGCGCACACAAAGTGTCCATCAATTAAGCAAGACTCCGTGCGAATGGATAGTGCATGACAAAGCGCATGAAGCTTATCAAGATGATATAGAATGTTATGTAAAGCATTCATGGGATAATTAGCATGGTGCACAAAGCGACAAATTCTACCATTGTGCAAAATGATGTCATAGAGGGACGGTTCATCAATAGCATGAATATGGCAATGGATGCTCAAAATGCGTAAGCTATCATGCAATTGATGGTGGACAATATGATCATGATGTATAAATATGTCATCAAGGAAGATCACAATAAATTTGCTAAGGAAATGAACAAGCTCATATATCATGGATGACATGGAAATAGATGCAACAAGACAAGCACAATGTGAGTCAATCCATGCATGGGGTGCAAACTTGTGGTGAGTATGATATGTCCATCGAGCATGACATGTGTGAGCACAATCAACAAATATGAAGGTGTTGGTGTACCAAAGCTCGATGTCGAGGCATGAGTAGAGTGCCGAAGGTGCATCCAATAAGTGCAAGCGCTCCTCAATGTGAAGGTCCATGTAGCCAATCTCCAATGTCGCTCCTCCGTTCACGAGATGTATCATGTAGACAACAAGAAGGAAACAACAATGAAAGAGTGACCCATCCAATATGCATATTTGAGGATTGCTCAAACAGAAGGAGTTCACCTTTATGAGAATGTCGAAAATGTTGGTGTCGCACATCATGTATGCCTTCACATAACCAATATGTCGCATAACGGCATCGCCTTGTGAAACCTCCAAAATGAAAGAACATGACAAACACTCGGAAAAACAAATGAGGTTAGCGGAAATGCAAAACCTATCATTCGTGTGGTAAGATATCGAACAAGTGTATGCATCATGCTCATCATAAGAAAGTACAAGGGAGCATTTCAAAGTATGGAGGCATACATGTAAGAACATCCAAATACAAGAGGCTCAATCAAACAAGCATGCATCACAAGTATAGTGTCCAAGTCTCCGAGATCAATAAGCATAGCAAGTTGGCACTCAATACAAGGTGATATGAGAGATGCAACTAATGGAGACAATAGACAATGATCATGACAAATCAAGTGAGAGGCATGAGCATATATGTCATCAACCCAAGAAAGCAAGTAATAGTGGAACATGGGTGATGCAACATAGCAAGCAATCGTAGTGATCAAGTCAAGCAAGCTAGTAGTGCGAAGATGCAACGTACTAGGAGGAATCATGGCAAGCATGTCATGTGTGCAAATAGTGGGCATGAATAATTCACATGTCATAGCACAAGCATGAAAGCAAGGTATGAGTAAAATGTCATCAATGTATTGGCGAGAGACCATATGTACGTAGTAATGGGGCATCATGACTCTCCCAACACAACAAGCAACAATAGCATGGGGCACATGATAAACATGGCAATAGCAACAAGGATCTCCACCAAGCATGCAAATACACATATAAGTAGCATAATGATTAAACATGGGTATATGCAAGCAAGGGTCACAATTGCATGGCAAAGGCATAATGATAACATGCAAAGTGAACACGATAGTATGGGCATAAGGTGACAAGTGGTAAATGGCCCGTAGCCGTGCGAGAGCCAAGTAGAGGAGATGCGTGTAGTCCTTGCGCGAAGAGAACGGTGGGAAGCATAGTCCACGGGATCCCAAAGCATCGTTGCTCTCAAGAGCTCGTTTCGTCAACTCTTGGGATTGAGAGGTCGACGAGTATACATGAGTACCTACACAAAACAAAGGCAAAGGGAAAATTGTGTGTGCGTGGTAGATGTACACATCATCCATCATGATGCATACGTGCTTGTGTTGGTTAGCACCAAATATCCAATGCTCAAATAAATGAGATGCGTGATATAGAAACATGTCATCCATCATGATAGGTTTGTTATTATGTATCGCATAATGGAGACTCAAATTGTGTAATGCATCATGAGAAATATCTAGAGCATTGTTATTCATGTTATGCATATGGTGCAAGCAATTATGGCAATCATGCAAAGTATGGAATGCATCAAGATCTCCTAATATGTATGAGGAAACTATGGGGGTCTTGATAGAGGCGGGGTGTCCCGATCTTTTGATGAGATGATAACTATCGATTTGGTGGAGACGACTTTGACGATCCGACTACAAACGTGCACGACGTTGCGCCTTAGCAATCGCTAAACCAACTCCGAGAGGTTATTGACCACGCCGGAGCACAATCAACCTGACCACGAAGGTCTATTCCTGCAAGCAATCGAAGAACAAGCAAAATATGATAAAAGCAATCTGAATATTGCGAGTATGTATGAAGTATTGAGAAAGATGGGGATCCGTAAACGGTCTTGGTCTGGTCGTTGGACACAAACGAAGTACACAAAGTTGCAATGGCTAACTTTTAACTAAACAAATCCCAAGGAAAAAGCTACTAGATGGATCTACTTATATAGGAGCAAGGGGTGGCGGCCAAGGAGGTGGGAGAACGTCCCAAAGCAGCCTAAAACTAACCCTAGGTCGTACAAGGCCAATGGGCCCAAGTGGAGGTGACGTAACACCTTTGGACTTGTAGTTTGACTCGGATTCTGCTGCAGCGTCAGATTGTTTCGTATATAACTCAATGCTCCGGACGGATTTTAAGGTGTTTCCAATTGTGCTGGAAAGAGCATGGAATCTACTTTCCAACAAAAAAAGAATCACCCAATTCGGAGTCCGAATGAAAAAGTTGTTGGCGTTTTGAGTCAGGTATGTCTGTGCAGTCCGAATCTGAGTCCAAAACGTGAGAGACTTGGACTCTATCTTCTCTTGGGCCAAAAGTGACGTGAGAGAACTTTTTGAACAGCAAATAAACATCTCTTTCTTCCTTATCTTCATATGTGGATTGTACAAATGTCCCATACACCTGCAATTAGACAAAACACAAAAGTGTGTGAAGTATTTTGTTCGGATAACATAAATAGATTATTGAATAGTTTGCACTAGAAATCACCTGACAAATATGCATGTATGCAATAGTTTTGGTCATATCCAAGGTAGTCATGTCCTCATCATCCTCCCCTTCTTGAAAATAAAGCCGTCCTCGGCGTTACTTAATCTGAAATGTGGCTAACAAAAGAGACAAGGTGTACATGTTGTATATGTATATGTCATCCATTTTTACTTCCCTCGATTTTTGCATATATGCCACATGAATAGATGAGTAACTTGCATAGTTCATAAAATCTAAAGCCAACAAATTAGCACAAGAACTAGAAGGCATGAAAATATTGCAACTCAGTTTGCACATATAAGTGAAGCTCTTATTTATTTCAAAAGATTGACAATGTTCATCATTAAACCATCCCAACATTGGTGAATAAACCTTATTTGAATCAAATTTACATGCTACAACATGCTTAGATAAGCAAACATGCAATGAGTCATTCGACACAGAATCATCACCAAGATTAGAGGTCATATCAAAATGATTAAACATTGATTCTTTTGCATCAATAGTTAATTCAATGGGTGCACTCAAAATTGTTGGTATTTCAGTTGTTTGATCACATGACGCATTCATGACAGTTTCAAGATTCTCTAAAATAGGTGATGTGCTCAAATCACCAGGTAACTCAACACATGATGCATTCAAGTTAACTAGGGATGCATCATTCTCATGTGAAGTTAAATCATCAATACCTTTACTGTTACCTTGTCGCAAAGACGTAGCTGATGTAGGTACAGACGTATACAATGCACCATGCTCTTGAGATGATGCCGCGCTCACAATCCGAGGTGGGGCTGCTCTAGTAGGTGCAACGGTGGAGGAACCAACCGGCGGTGGTGAGCATGAACTGGAATAGTAGTTGTTGTAGTCACCCAATGCATCCTCCTGTATCTGTCTCTCAAAGGTACAAGCACGAACATACATACTAGTAATGCAACGAGGAATATACTGAAATCTTTCCTGAATATCATGGTTCAAACCACCAAAAAATCTATTCATTCTATCGTCCTTAGATTCTTCTATGTCACAATGATGCATATAAGATTTGAACTCTTTGTAGTAAGCATGAACAGTGTTGTTGCCTTGTTTAAATTGTTCAAATTTGTGAAGCAATTCACGATTTATAGTAAGGAGGGAAAAATGTTGTCTCATTACATCTTTCAAATCTTTCCAAGTTGTGGGTTGGTTATCAATATTTTTCTTACAATGCACACTCCACCAAACTGAAGCAAAACCAGTAAATGCTCTAGTGGCAGCTCAGTACTCGCTCAAGTTCGAGAAAAGTCATGGTTACTAAAAACTTGTTCTACTTCAAATTCCCAAGCTAGATAAATAGCAGGATTAAATCTACCCTCAAATGACGGTAAAGAGATAACCTGACCATGTGGTTGTGTGTGTTGTCCCAACTCTCGTGATGGTGAAGATGTGTCCATCGTCCAAGAACTTCTATCTCCAGAACCTGTCATGATTAGTAGAAACAAGAAACAAAATTCCAGAATAATGTTCCTATGAACTACTAGGATGTGGTTGTAAAGTGCTCACAAGAAGCAAATATCAATATCTTACAAGTTCTTACCATGCGGCAGGTGGTGACAGCAACCAGCGATGTCAAATAACTCAAGATTGTGTAAAGCGATTGCCGGGAACGACGATACACGGTGTAGAAATATGTGGAGCTGGGTTGGCTATATATGGTAGCAAAAGATTAGCAATAATCAATTCAGAGATGCGATGTTGAATAAACGCTCAACGACGGTACTGTGCTGGTCCTAGACTAGACCGGACTAGAAACGCGAGCCTAGAACACTAATGAGGTCACGGCGTAGCACAACTAGCATCAATGAAGGATACTAAGTAGCTCTTGACAGCAAGATATAAGTGAAGATCACAACGGCAGTGAAGATAATGATGAAAAACAACTGCCAAGCAGGACATACAACAACTCTCTCTCCAACTTTCCTCTTGAAAAGTTTGAGCCAATTTTCTGATAAATTCTTTCAAGTAATGCTACTAACTCAAGCTTTCCAATGCAAAAAGAATCACTCAATTCCGAGTTGATATGAGGAGTTAAAGAATTCTAAACCTGGCCTGAAAAATTGGAACAAGTTGTGTCCACGAACTTCAGAGGGCAAAAAGACCTATTTAGAAGCCGATTTTGAGGTGTCAAATATTGAACTAGCTTCTGCAACTATTTAGATGCGGCCCGTCTCTAGCTTCAATTTGAGTACTCACGGAGCCAAAACGGACTTCATATGAGGAAGATACACTTGTTTTACTGAACAGTGCGCAAAACAGATTCCAATCCGAATTCAGGTACGAGATTGATTCGAGATAGATCCGATTTTTTTTCTTCTCTCTTTTTTTTTCTCACTCTTTTTTTTCTTATTCTTCTCTCTCTTTTTCTTTTTTTCTTTCCTTTTTTTCTCTTTTTTTTCTCTCTTTTTTTTCTCCCTCTTTCCAAGACAAACTAGATAAGATGCAGATTGGATCAGGCGAAGATGTGAATGACCTCAACTATGAATATGACAATGAACAGTGTGTAGCACGTGGTGGAAATTGATGGATGTGTAGTGGACAGCGGAAGGGAGAACAATGCAGTGGCGGCGTGACTAATGTGAACAGAACTCGAAACTCTAAGCGAACTAGACACTAAGACCAGCAACTGACACGACGATGCAACCGATAATTCAACTATGCAAGCAATGAATAAAAAAATTGCAAAGGCTCAGACTGGCTTGGATAAAGGATGAATAGATCTAACTTTTTTGTGGCTTTTTCATGGACTATAGGTATGAATGACAGATGCGATCTAAACTATGAAAAACTGTAAAATCTCACCGAGCAACCTGGCTCTGATACCACTTGATAGAGGCGGGGTGTCCCGATCTTTCGATGAGATGATAACTATCGATTTGGTGGACACGACTTTGACGATCCGACTACAAACGTGCACAACGTTGCGCCTTAGCAATCGCTAAAGCAACTCCGAGAGGTTATTGACCACGCCGGAGCACAATCAACCTGACCACGAAGGTCTATGCCTGCAAGCAATCGAAGAACAAGCAAGAATATGATAAAAGCAATCTGAATATTGCGAGTATGTATGAAGTATTGAGAAAGATGGGGATCCGTAAGCGGTCTTGGTCTGGTCGTTGGACACAAACGAAGTACACAAAGTTGCAATGGCTAACTTTTAACTAAAAACTCCCAAGGAAAAAGCTACTAGATGGATCTACTTATATAGGAGCAAGGGGTGGCGGCCAAGGAGGTGGGAGAACGTCCCAAAGCAGCCTAAAACTAACCCTAGGTCGTACAAGGCCAATGGGCCCAAGTGGAGGTGACGTAACACCTTTGGACTTGTAGTTTGACTCGGATTCTGCTACAGCGTCAGATTGTTTCGTATATAACTCAATGCTCCGGACGGATTTTAAGGTGATTCCAATTTTGCTGGAAAGAGCATGAAATCTACTTTCCAACAAAAAAAGAATCACCCAATTCGGAGTCCGAATGAAAAAGTTGTTGGCGTTTTGAGTCAGGTATGTCTGTGCAGTCCGAATCTGAGTCCAAAACGTGAGAGACTTGGACTCTATCTTCTCTTGGGCCAAAAGTGACGTGAGAGAACTTTTTGAACAGCAAATAAACATCTCTTTCTTCCTTATCTTCATATGTGGATTGTACAAATGTCCCATACACCTGCAATTAGACAAAATACAAAAGTGTGTGAAGTATTTTTGTTCTGGATAACATAAATAGATTATTGAATAGTTTGCACTAGAAATCACCTGACAAATATGCATGTATGCAATAGTTTTGGTCATATCCAAGGTAGTCATGTCCTCATCAGGTCTCCTCATAAGCAAGAGTAGTAACATGTGGAGAATATTGACAACATCCAAAACAATGCATATTTGGAAAATTGTGATCATGGCATGACATATTGGATGAATTGCGCAAATCATGTAAAGGAAGCATGGCAATATCATCACATGAAAAACAAAAGCCAATGACCATCATCTCGTCATCTATGCCATAAGTGCAAATGGGATTGATTTTAATGGGGCATGCATAGTTACTATGTTGAGATTGAAATGAGGCAATATGGGAGATCTCACTCATGGCATATGACAAGTTCAATGGATTGTCAAACATGAAGTGACCAATAGAATTTTCACATGATATCCTATGAAGCATAGCATCACAACTAGGCAACTCAACATGCTCATCATCATATTCATCATAAATGGGTAAGTCAAGGCATGAAGAAGTTTCACTAGCATGAAGCATGGCAATAGAAGGGTCAACATCATGGGAGCAATCATTATCAAGAGAGTCCACTAGTGGGACAAGAGAAGCACCATCACCTATGTTACCTTTGGAGTGTCGCTCATGTGTTGTAGGTGAGGTGTTGAAGATCGTCTCGTTGTCATCTTCATCTTTATGGAACCATGTGGGGGTGCATCATCGTCCACTATGGCCATCGTCGTCTCCATAGGAGGTATGGACTCATCAATGGTAGGCGTGTCGTCATGTAGGAGACCTAGCACCAAAGAAGAAAACACACTAGGAGTAGAGGTTAAGTCGTTAGAAATCATAGTGGCCTCACATGCCGTGTAAACTACCTCACTCACTAAGTGTAGTGGCTCACTCACTCCCTCAAAGATGCTCTCACTCATATGGTTGGTGGAGTCACTCAAATGGCGCTCAACCTCACATAGGATGTGTGGCATGCTCTCATGTGTGGGGCTAGTGGTGGTCACACTCATCCTCTCATAGGAGGTGCTCTCAATGTCACATATGGTGGAGTCACTCATGTCACTCATGGGGTGGTGGCTCTCCTCACATGGCACTTGGGGCATCTCAACATATGTGGGTGTCGGAGAGGTGTAGGTGCAAATGTCTCCATGCTCAACTTCTATCGCCGTGGTCGAAGGGGATGGCCCTTGCTCGACCTTCTTGTCATCGTCTTGGTGTGGGAGGCCCATATGATGTGGCACCTCGTAGCTCGTCTCCATGACCGAAGGGAGTTTCCCATGCTCGCCATCTTCCTTGAGGGCTTCCGAAGATGGAAGTGTCGCCTCACTGTGAGGTGGTCGCCTTGGACTTGATGAAGTCGATGTAGGCGTGCTCGTGGGAAGTAGGCGAAGATGTCGTACATCCAAAGGCGAAGATGCCTTGATAGCACTTGGCGAAGATGCCAAAGTGGTTGGTGTAGCCGTAGCGCCGTCTTGGTGGTGGTCATCTCGCGGTCTTCTTTTGTGCTCTTGAAGCTTGGACTTGGCGTGAAGTAGGTCTTGTTGGGACTTGTGCATTTGCGCTTGTGGAGCATCTTCATGATGATGATGTCGTTGCCGTGCTTGAGCTCGTAGGAGATGTTGTCCGTCGTCGTCGTGCACATGTTGCTTGGAGGTGACTTGCCCTTCATGGCGGTGATGATCATGAACGTGATGGTGATCGCCATGTAGATGTGGACAAGGACGATTTGCACTTGCATCTTTTTCGCGCTCCGAAGACTTGTGGCTTGACCGTCGTCGTCTTGAGGATGATTAAGGGGAAGAAGACTTGATCAAGGCTCTAATCTCCTCCATCCTTGCATCTTGCTCCTCTTTATGTGCGGCAAGCTTCTTGTCGATGTAGTCCCTTTTCCTTGCTTCAGAGTGACGAATGTCGATGGAGATGTTCTCGATGCGCTCTCGCAATCTTGATTGTGCGCCTTGCATTTGTCGTTGTAGATCGAAGATAGACGCTTTGGAGATGTAGTTGTTCATGCCGTCGTTGTTGTCGTAGACCGGAGAGGGAATGCCTTGCCTATCCATCACAAGACTCGAGCAAATATGAGTGGGAGAAAGAGAAGAACGTATACCAATGTACCTTTGACCAAAGTTGAAGATGAATCAAGTTCACTCAAATGTGGACAATGAAATAGCACTATTGGTACCAATCCTTGTCGGTTCTCACGCCTACATAAGTAAAGCTTATAGTGGAGCTCGGTGAGGATAGTGGCACAAAAATTTAATGCAAAATGTTAGCAAGAGTCAATAATGTTGAAAGAGATTCAGAAATTCGCAAGCGAAACAAGTAGACCAATAGCAATGAAAGGTACACGGAAACACACACACACGGATAGATAAATGGGGTCGTGCAACCAAGGAATGAGCTCAAAATGTGGAATCCACCAAAACGCTCGTGTTGCACAACTCAAGAGAGACGCTAGCACGATTGCTCAATAGGCGGATACGACACTTGTGCACAACCTATAAGATGCAAAATGGGTATTCTTTCTATCCCAAGTATGCTATGTATGTATGGTTCCCGGTGTTTCTCTCAAGCATGAGATCATATGATGTAGATTTGACAATCTTATGTGCAAAGGGTATGATGCTATGGCACTTGCTCACGAGCTCTTTGCTCTCTTTTTGCTTAAAAGCTTTTTTTTTTCTGTGGCCACTTTTGTACAATGCACAAACCAAGATAGCAATTGTGTATATGCGGGAACAAACTTGAGGCACAATGGATGATATGATACCAATATGATATGGTATGGATGCTATGGAAGGTATGGACCACTAATGTGCACAAGTAACGTTGCCGGCAATACTCAAATGGCTAGTCTCGATAGGTAAGTGACGCAAAATGGGCTAGGGGTTAACAATGCAATTGCAAGGTGAATATACAAAGGTGTCGTCGATGTTACCGTCCTTTGCGATGATGAGTGGCGGTGTTCTTGGTGTAGATACCAAGACAATGGGGACTCGTCCCTAAGTAGCCGAAACACCTTAGGAAACGGAAAAACCGCAAACTCAAAATCTCAAATGACAAATGTCAAAATGGTGGTAGCGGAAAGGGGTGATGGTGTTGCACTAGGCAATGCGGATGGAATGATGGGTATACACGTGTCGGAGTTGAAGTTGCCGTCCCTAAGTAGCCGAAACACCTTAGGAGACACAAGCTAGAACTCAAACAAGCTCAAAAAAATTGGGTTAAGTTGGGTTGTCGGAAGTGTATGGTGGGCAAGGTTATGTGGAAGTGGTGGTGGTGGTGGTTGATGAAGAAGCAACCGTCCCTAAGTAGCCGAAACACTTTAGGAGACTCAAGTCACTACTCAAAGAACCTCAAATGCTATGGGGAAAAAATGGGTTAGGTTGCGGAAGTCGGTGGTGACTATGCGGATGATATGGTGGAGGGCCTAGGCAAACTTGCCAAATTTCAGAAAATTTGATGGAGTCAAATGATGTTGGTGGTATTTTTGTGGGATAGGGAATGTCAATAGCTTCAAAACGAGCTAAAGAACGTCAAAATCGGAGTTCGGATGAATTAGTTATGGACAAAACAAGATTTCAGCCGTGTCAGTTTTCAGTGTAACCGGACATCCGGGAGGAGGTCCAGCTCATCCGGGCTATGTCCGGATGATCCGGGACGACATCCGGATGATCCGGGTTCGTCAGCGCCGGTTCTGTTTTTCGGGTGCGCGATTTATCCGGACGTCCGGGGGACCGTCCAGCTGATCCGGGCCTGGTCCGGATGATCCGGGAGAAAATCCGGATGATCCGGCCAAGTCAATCCGCTCGGGATTTGCTCTCGGGGGCGAATTTTTGGGCGGAAATGGATGATTTTCGGGGAAAAATTTGAGGGATTTCGTGGATGGAAGGTGGGGAAACTTGGGGAAATGCTAGATCCACTTTAAACCAAGCAAATCCACGGATCAAAATCAACAAAACATCATCAAACCAACAAAATCACAAAAAATTTTGGGGGCTATTTTTGGTGGGGATTTTCGGATTTAGGACGAAAACAACAAAATCAAGCTAGAAAACACGGGGTAGGGGCTCCAAAAACGTGATCAACGTGGCTCATGATACCATATGATGTAGGGTGGAACCCTAATTCGCCGATCTTTCACGTTTTGAGGGATCCTACGGGGAAACATGAAGAACACGCGAAGCACGAGGGAAACACGGGAAAACGAGAGAAATCACTCAACCAACAAGGAATCGATCACACAAGTGCTAGATCAACATACACACATGAGATCCACAAGATACATAGTCAACTAGGGTAAGGATACAAAGGAACCGTTCATCTCCAAGAGGAGGCCTTGATGTTCTTCCCTAGATAGGGGCCTTGAATCCACGAGGGGATCTTCCCTAGATAGGGTCTTGAATCCGAATGGATCTTCTCCTAGACGGAGGTCCCGATCTCCGAGGAGAAGTACCGTGGATGAGCAAAGGCTCTCACACACAAATATGAGCTAATCCAATGCTGACCCTCAAAGTGGGAAGGAGGAGGTCTATTTATAGTGCTAAGCCACGAAGGGGTAAGTGAGGGCGAAGGGGTACACGGCCTCGGCCCAGTCGTCTTGCGCTGAGCAAGGCCGGATGATCCGGACGGGTCCCGGATGATCCGGGCGTCGGTCCGGATGATCCGGAAGGAGTCCGGATGATCCGGCTTCGCAGAAGCCTTCGTTGTCTTGGCGCAGCTATTACGGACGATCCGGACGGAGTCCCAGATGATCCGGCTGGGCCGGATGATCCGGACGGCGGTCCGGACGTCCGCCTGATTCCAAAGAACCGCTCCGTCTTCTTCTTCTCCTTTCTTCCGTCTTCTCTTCCATGCTTGGCCTTGGTCCTTGGATTCTCCATGGTCATCTTGGTTGTACCTGAGTGTATGCAAGGTCCATCCATGAGGTAGTAGCCGTGTCTCATATGCGGAAAGTGACGGTTCGAAGAGGAGTGAATTCACCTTGTGTCCAATGGCGTATGTTCGAGGTCTCGTCATATGTCCTCTTGGGGCTTGGAGAGTAGTCGGAGTGTACATGGGGATGAACGTGGGATGCTCCGCATCATTGAGGCACAATGGATGATATGATACCAAGATGATATGGTATGTATGCAATGGATGGTGTAGACCACTAATGTGCACAAGCCACGTTGCCGGCAATACTTAAATGGCTAGTCTCGATGGGCAAGTAACGCAAAATGGGCTAGGGGTTAACAATGCAATTGCAAGGGAATATACAAAGGTGTCGTCGAGGTTACCGTCCTTTGCGATGATGAGTGGCGGTGTTCTTGGTGTAGATACCAAGATGAAGGAGACTCGTCCCTAAGTAGCCGAAACACCTTAGGAAATGAAAAAAACCGCAAACTCAAAATCTCAAATGACAAATGTCAAAATGGTCGTAGCGAAAAGCAGTGGAGGTGTTGCACTAGGCAATGCGGATGGAATGATGGGCTATACACGAGTCGGAGTTGAATTTGCCGTCCCTAAGTAGCCGAAACACCTTAGGAGACACAAGCCACAACTCAAACAAGCTCAAACAACTATTGGGTTAAGTTGGCGGTGTCCGAAGTGTATGGTGGGAAGGTATGTGGAAGTGGTGGTGGTAGTGGTTGATGAAGAAGCAACCGTCCCTAAGTAGCCGAAACACCTTAGGAGACTCAAGTCACTACTCAAACAACCTCAAATGCTATGGGGAACAAAATGGGTTAGGTTGCGGAAGTCGGTGGTGACTATGCGGATGATATGGCGGAGGGCCTAGGCAAACTTGGCAAATTTCAGAACATATGATGGATACAAATGGTGTTGGTGGTATTTTTGTTGGATGGGGGATGTCAATAGCTTCAAAACGAGCTAAAGAACGTCAAAATCGGAGTTCGGATGAATTAGTTATGGACAAAACAAAAATCAGCCGAAGTCAGTTTCAGGGTAAACCGGATGATCCGGGAGGAGGTCCGGATGATCCGGGTTCGTCAGCGCCGGTTCTGTTTTCTGGGTGCGCGATTTATCCGGACGTCCGGGGGGGCGTCCAGCTGATCCGGGCTTGGTCCGGATGATCCGGCCAAGTCAAACTGCTCGGGATTTGCTCGTGGAGATGAATTTTTGGGCGGAATTTGGGGATTTTGGGATCAAAATTGACGAGATTTCGTGGATGGAAGGTGGGAAAACTTGGGGGAAAGCTAGATCCACTTGAAACCAAGCAAATCCATGAATCAAAATCAACAAAACATCATCAAAACTAACAAATCACAAAAAAATTTGGGGGCTATTTTTGGTGGGGATATTCGGATTTAGGACGAAAACAACAAAATCAAGCTAGAAATCACGGGGTAGGGGCTCCAAAAACGTGATCAATGTGGCTCATGATACCATATGATGTAGGGTGGAACCCTAATTCGTCGATCTTTCATGTTTGGAGCGGATCCTCAAGAACACGATGAACACGGGAAGAACGGGAGAAATCACAAGGGGAACACTCAAGAACAAGTCCAAATCACACATCCCCTAGACAATCAAACACACAAGATCACAAGGTACATGAACAACAAAGGGAAAGATACAAGGTAAGGTTCATCTCCAAGAGGAGGTCTTGATGATATCCTAGATGGATCTTCCCTAAAGAGGGGTCTTGAATCCGCAGGGGGATCTTCTCCTAGACGGAGGTCTTGTATCCGCTAGGGGATCTTCTCCTAGGTGGAGATCTTGGCCTCCAATGGAGTAGTGGACTCTCTCTCAAGAGATAGGTAGGAGCAAAGCTCACCTAAGAATGAGCTATGACTTTGCTAACCCTAACTAGGAGGAGGGGAAGGAGTATATATAGTCTTAGCCACGAAGGGGTGAGAGGGGAAGGGATACATGGGCTTTTGGCCCGATTCTGCACGCAGGCAGGCGAGGCCCGGATGATCCGGATGGGGGTCCGGATGATCCGGCCGTCGTCCGGATGATCCGGGAGGTGACCCGGATGATCCGGCTTCAGGAGGACCCTTCTGTTGTCGTCGGGCCGATTATCCGGATGATCCGGAGGGGGACCCGGATGATCCGGCTGAGCCCGGATGATCCGGACGGCGGTCCGGACGTCCGGCCTGGCTCCTGCAGCCTCTCCGTCTTCTTCTCCTTTCTTCCGTCTTCTCTTCCACGCTTCCCTCGCGGATGGTGTAGTCGTTCCTTGGCGCTTGCACTCCTCCTTGACATCCGTGAAGGTCCGACAATACCTATGCATGCACACGTAAGGAGTGTCAAGTAGTATACCATCCTCGAGAGTGTCAAGTGAGCACGTGTAAAGGAGAAGATTCACCTTTGAGTATGTGAAGCAGATGTGGCACGTGTCACTTGCCAAACAAACTCTTGACATGGTGATGTCCATAGGATGCTCCGCATCATCCCCTCCCCCTTGGGAAAGATCCGACCTCGGATCGAAATCCAAATCACCATGGGAAAGAGATGATGTCGCCGTGTAGAAGTGGACGATCACCAAGCATTCGTCATCTTGTAGGTCCAAATGGGCACTCTCCAATGTCGCACCGTCTTGTAATTCCTTCAAAAGTAGCAAAGATAACAAGCACTTGGAAAAACAAATGTGGTTGTCGTAAGAGCAAAACCAAGCATTCAAGAGGTGATTCACCCGACAAGTGTTGTCATCAAGCATAGCATATGGTTTGACAAAGAAGTGTGGCATGGCATTTGAGCATATAAATTGAGCACAATCAAGTACATCATGGGAACAAGCATGCAAATGGGAGGTCAAGGTGCAAATATATGTGATAAGTGAACAAGCATCAACCTCAAGGTCATAGCAAGCATGCATAAAGAGTTCAACGAACGGTCTATGGTAGGCATAAGAGTCATTCACAACACCAAATGTAGTGAAATGTCTAAACACATGGGGCAAGTGTAAGACAATCCAAGCATAACGGGCATAGGATGTAGTGAAGATATGGTGACACTCAACACAATGGAAATAGCAATTGTTCATCATGTGTGAGGCAATCAAGTCAAACATGTGACATAGCAAAGGGACATGGCATATGTGAAGAAATGGTATTGGTGCAACCAACCATATGATAGTAGCAAGTAGTCCAAGAATTGGATGCAACACACAAGGCATATATATCATGATGCATGGGAATGTGATAATGGCAAGTCAAAGCAAGATCTCTAGCAAGTGCGCAATCAAGTGGTCCAAGATGACCAATAACTCTCACGGTGCAAGCAACACAAGTAGTATTATCCACAATATCCATGCTCAAGAAAGATGTCACCTTGAAGGCTTGTTCTTGTTCATTCTTCACAATGCCGAAGCGCAAGCAAGCGCGGTGTAGAAGCGAGTCGTGGTAGAATGTATGAGGCTCGCTCTCAAGAGCTCGAATGGTCAACTCACGTGAAGTGGAAGTCGACACAAAGTCCAAGTATCCTACACATGCACAAAACAAAACAAAGAACGTATGGGCATGGTAGATAAACACATCATCCATCATGATGGTTCTCATCTTTTGCACAAAACCATTAGAAGCACAAGTGCATGAATAATATGATGCAACAATGGCGATATTCAAGGCACTAGGTATATGGTGCAAAGAGGTAAGACAAGCATGCTTCACAAGGAATATGTCAAAATCTCCAAACATGTGTGAGAATGCTATGGGGCCAATCTCATGAGCAAGACTATAAGCATTGTTGCACCCAATACATGGCAAATCATCTAGCATGAGAGATGCAACACATGGAGATATATGACACGAAGCAATATGAATCATATGCAAAGCATATAGATGGTTGTCATCAACCGCATGAGATGAGCAAGTATGACACAAGAGACAACGCATGTGAGAGGCATGAGCATATATGTCATCAACCCAAGAAAGCAAGTAGTGGAACATGGGTGATGCAACATAGCAAGCAATCATAGCAATCAAGTCAAGTATGCTAGTAGTGCGAAGATGCGACATACTAGAAGGAATCATGGCAAACATGTCATTGGTGCAAATAGTGGGCATGAATAATTCACAAGTCATAGCACAATCATGAAAGCAAGATATGAGGACAATAGCATGGGGCACATGATAAACATGGCAATAGCAACAAGGATCTCCACCAAGCATGCAAATACACATAGAAGTAGCATAATGATGAAACATGGGTAGATGCAAGCAAGGGTCACAATTGCATGGCAAAGGCATAGAAGCAAGCATAGCATGCAAAGTGAACACGGTAAAATGAGCATAATGTGAGAAGTGGTAAATGGTCCATAGCCGTGTGAGAGCCAAGTAGAGGAGTTCTGCGTAGTCCTTGCGCCGAAAGGAACGGTGGTAAGGATAGTCCACGGGATCCCAAATCGTCATTGCTCTCAAGAGCTCGTTTTGTCAACTCGTGGGATTGCGAGGTTGCCAAGTATTCAAGGGTACCTACACAAAAGAGACACAATCCAAAGAAATTGTGCGCGTGGTAAATGTACACATCATCCATCATGATGTGTATGTGCACGTGTGAGTTAGCACGTGTGGGGTCAAAATTGACGAGATTTCGTGGATGGAAGGTGGGAAAACTTGGGGGAAAGCTAGATCCACTTGAAACCAAGCAAATCCATGAATCAAAATCAACAAAACATCATCAAAACTAACAAATCACAAAAAAATTTGGGGGCTATTTTTGGTGGGGATATTCGGATTTAGGACGAAAACAACAAAATCAAGCTAGAAATCACGGGGTAGGGGCTCCAAAAACGTGATCAATGTGGCTCATGATACCATATGATGTAGGGTGGAACCCTAATTCGTCGATCTTTCATGTTTGGAGCGGGATCCCTCGAAGAACACGATGAACACGGGGAAGAACGGGGAGAAATCACAAGGGGGAACACTCAAGAACAAGTCCAAATCACACATCCCCTAGACAATCAAACACACAAGATCACAAGGTACATGAACAACAAAGGGAAAGATACAAGGTAAGGTTCATCTCCAAGAGGAGGTCTTGATGATATCCTAGATGGATCTTCCCTAAAGAGGGGTCTTGAATCCGCAGGGGGATCTTCTCCTAGACGGAGGTCTTGTATCCGCTAGGGGATCTTCTCCTAGGTGGAGGTCTTGGCCTCCAATGGAGTAGTGGTCTCTCTCTCAAGAGATAGGTAGGAGCAAAGCTCACCTAAGAATGAGCTATCACTTTGCTAACCCTAACTAGGAGGAGGGGAAGGAGTATATATAGTCTTAGCCACGAAGGGGTGAGTGGGGAAAGGATACATGGGCTTTTGGCCCGATTCTGCGCGCAGGCAGGCGAGGCCCGGATGATCCGGATGGGGGTCCGGATGATCCGGCCGTCGTCCGGATGATCCGGGAGGTGACCCGGATGATCCGGCTTCAGGAGGACCCTTCTGTTGTCGTCGGGCCGATTATCCGGATGATCCGGAGGGGGACCCGGATGATCCGGACGGCGGTCCGGACGTCCGGCCTGGCTCCTGCAGCCTCTCCGTCTTCTTCTCCTTTCTTCCGTCTTCTCTTCCACGCTTCCCTCGCGGATGGTGTAGTCGTTCCTTGGCGCTTGCACTCCTTGACATCCGTGAAGGTCCGACAATACCTATGCATGCACACGTAAGGAGTGTCAAGTAGTATACCATCCTCGAGAGTGTCAAGTGAGCACGTGTAAAGGAGAAGATTCACCTTTGAGTATGTGAAGCAGATGTGGCACGTGTCACTTGCCAAACAAACTCTTGACATGGTGATGTCCATAGGATGCGCCTACATGAAGAGCAACAAGACGCTGAGGCTCAACGTCTTCAACAACAACAACGAGAAGCACAAGCCCTTGAGGCGGAACGTGCCCTTCAAGCATCAAGCCGAGCTATCGCCAACCGCAATCGCGAAAGGCGCAATCAAGAGGAAGCCCTTCGAGAAGAAATCCAAGAGAGGAACTACCATCCGCGTGCGCAACGTCAAGCCCCACAAGCTCCTCCGCAAGTTCCTCAAGCTCATCCCCAACCTCAAGGTCAACAAGAGCAAGTTGATAATGGACTTCCTCCTCGCCAAGAGCAACATGAGGATGATTACCCTCCACGTCAAGAACGTCATCATCAACATCGACCTCAACACAATGAAGAACAACGCTATGGCAAGCTCAAGTTCACAATGCCAAAATCCAATGGAACAAATGATCCCGAAGAGTACCTCTCATGGGCATTGAAGGTCGACAAAATCTTTCGTTTGCACAACTATGAGGAAGAGAAGAAGATCGCTATGGCATCACTTGAGTTCCAAGACTATGTGCTCATATGGTGGGAACAAGTCCTTGAGCGCCGACAAGCAAGAGGTGAACCTCCAATCACCACTTGGGCTCAAATGAAGGATGTCATGAGAGCACGCTTTGTGCCCACCTACTACAACCGTGATCTCTTCAAGAAGCTACAACTCCTCAAGCAAGGAACAAAGAGGGTTGAAGAATACTACAAGGAAATGGAGATTGCCATGATTCGAGCCAATGTCACGGAGAATGAGGAGCAAACAATGGCACGATTCTTGAATGGGCTCAACCATCCCATCAAGAAGATCGCCGACTTCCAACCCTACTCCAACCTCATTGAGCTCGTGCATCAATCTACAAAGGCGGAACGACAAGTGCAAGATGACCTCAAGTACGCCAAGTAGTCATCCAAGACATACGGCTTCTCCAACAACCAAGCTTCAACAACTACTCCAATTTCGACATCAACCAAGCCTTCTCCAAGCAACGACGACAAGTCAAGTTACAAGAAAACTTCTTCAAGTTCAAGTCGTCCTCATCCTACTACAAGCAACTCCAAGCCGCGTGCTTCATCATCTACTCCAACCGATGAGACCGTCAAGACAAGCTCCTTCAAGTGTTTCGCTTGCGGCGGCCGAGGCCACAAGTCCTATGAATGCACCAACAAGCGCACCATGATACTCAACGACGATGGCACATACGACTCAATGAGTGAAGATGAAATGGAAGCTATTGAGAAAGTGGCCATGCACCGGCGCATCAACGAGAATGAAGATGATCAAGTCTTTTGTGATGAAGATATGAGCCCCGCTCTTGTTGTTTCCAAGGTCTTGACACTTCAACATCAACAAGAAGAAGATCAAAGATGCCACATCTTCCACACAAAGGCCGGCATCAACGGACGCTCCGTCAAGGTCATCATCGATGGAGGTAGTTGCCACAACTTGGCAAGCGAAGAACTATGCTCCAAGCTCCAATTGGTCAAAAAGAAGCATCCGCAACCCTACAAGGTTCAATGGCTAAGTGACTCCGGCACTATACGAGTTGAGCATACGGTCCAAGTATCCTTCAAAATCAGTGCATATGAGGACACTTTGGAGTGTGATGTGGTCCCAATGACCGTTTGCCACCTCCTCCTTGGTCGGCCATGGCTATTCGACCGTGGTGTCTACCACAATGGGCGTACAAACCACTATAGCTTCAAGATGAAAGGCAAAGAATATGTCCTACGACCCATGTCTCCTAGTCAAGTGATAGGCGACAAACAAGCCACCAACCAAAGAGAGAAGAGTGAGAAAGTGAGCCACCAAAAGTGAGTGAGAGTCACAAGCCAAATTTGAGCGCCTCTTCGCCTAGAGAGAAAAACCTCATACTATTCGCCACCAAACATGAGATGAGAGAAGTGTGTGAGAACCCATCGAGTGTGATGCACTTTGTCCTTGTGTGCAAGGATGGACAACCGAAAACTAACACCACTCATGAGCTACCTTTGGTGTTTCAATCTCTTTTGCAGGAATTTCAAGATGTTTTCCCCGATGAGTTACCTCCGGGCCTACCTCCTCTACGAGGCATTGAGCATCGAATCAACCTCATCCCCGGAGCACCACTTCCAAACAAAGCTCCATACCATGTCAACCCCGAGGAAACCAAGGAGATTCAACGACAAGTACAACAACTAATCGACACGGTCATGTACGTGAAAGCTTAAGCCCTTGTGTCGTTCCCGTTATACTTGTGCCTAAGCCCGATGGAAGTTTCCGCTTGTGCTCCGATTGTAGACCTATAAATGCTATAACCGTGCGCTATAGGCATCCCATTCCTCGATTAGATGATATGCTTGATGAACTTAGTGTCGGCAACTTTTTCTCAAAAATCGATCTAAAAAGTGGCTATTATCAAATCCGCATTCATGAGGGTGATGAATGGAAAACTGCTTTCAAAACAAAATTTGGCTTATACGAATGGTTGGTTATGCCTATGGGTTTGTCGGAAGCACCCGGAACTTTTGTGCGTCTCATGCATCATGTCCTTCGTCCATACATTGGAGTCTTTGTTGTGGTTTACTTCGATGATATTCTTGTGTTTAGCAAAACCATGAAAGAGCATCTTGATCATGTTAAGCTTGTTTTGCAAACTCTTAGAAAGGAAAGTCTTTATGCCAACTTGAAAAAATGCACGTTTGGTGTTGACAAAGTGGTTTTCTTGGGTTTCGTTGTCTCTTCCAAGGGTGTCCATGTTGATGAAACTAAAATTGAAGCAATTAAAACTTGGCCCCAACCCACCAATTTGCAACAAGTGCGAAGTTTCCTTGGTATTGCAGGTTTTATCGCCGCTTTGTGAAAGATTTTAGCACAATAGCCGCTCCTTTCCATGCTTTGAGTAAGAAGAATGCTCCTTTTGTTTGGGGATCTTTGCAATCCACCGCTTTTGACGAGCTCAAGTCTTTGCTTACTCATGCTCCGATTCTTGCTTTGCCCAATTTTGACAAAACTTTTGAGGTTCATTGTGATGCAAGTGGTACCGGAATTGGCGGCGTTTTGATGCAAGAAAAATGAGCCATTGCATATTTTAGTGAAAAACTCTCCGGTGCTCAACTTAACTACCCCATATATGACAAAGAATTGTATGCTTTAGTGCGTGTACTACATGTTTGGGAACATTATCTTAGACCTCATGAGTTTGTCATCCATACCGATCATGAAACGCTAAAGTACTTAAAAGGTCAAACTAAGTTGAACAAGCGTCATGCCAAATGGAGTGAATTTATTGAATCTTTCCCATATGTGATCAAGTACATTAAGGGTAAGGAAAATGTAGTTGCCGAAGCACTTTCTCGCATATGTACGCTTGTCACTAAACTTGAGTTGAATGTTATTGGTTTTGAGCACATCAAAGACTTGTATGCTAATGATCCATCTTTTGCTATTCCATATGCTAAGTGTTTGACGCATACTTCTTGGGAACAATACTACATCAAGGATGGTTATCTTATGAGAGCTAACAAACTATGCATTCCCGAGTCTTCTCTTCGTTTGCTACTTTTGCAAGAGGCTCATTGAGGCGGACTCATGGGACACTTTGGACGCGACAAGACTTTCGCCACGCTCTCCAAGAACTACTTTTGGCCCAAGATGTTCCGCGACGTCTCACGCTTCACTACTCGATGCTCTACATGCCGCAAAGCTAAGTCAAAAGCTCAATCTCATGGTCTTTACATGCCTCTTCCTATTCCTTATCAACCTTGGGAAGACATTAGCATGGATTTTGTACTTGGTTTGCCTAGAACTCAAAATGGAAAGGATTCCGTGTTTGTTGTTGTGGATCGATTTTCCAAAATGGCACATTTCATTCCTTGCAACAAGGTAGACGATGCTTCACATATTGCAAATCTCTTTTGTAGGGAAATCTTGCGTCTCCACGGAATACCAAAGACAATCGTCTCCGACCGCGACGTCAAGTTCTTAAGCTACTTTTGGAAGACCCTATGCGCCAAACTCGGAATCAAGCTCTTGTTCTCATCCGCATACCATCCTCAAACCGACGGCCAAACGGAGGTGACGAACCGGACTCTCTCCACTCTACTTCGCGTGTTGATCAAGAAGAACATCAAGGAGTGGGGGCGTGTCTACCCATCGCCGAAATCGCCTACAACCACGCATACGACATTTAACGACCGCAAGTCCCCTTGAGTTCGTCTCACGGCTTCAACCCATTGTCCCCATTGGACATTCTACCTCTACCTCTACAAGAGCGCACCAACCTCGGCATAGCGCCGTGCAAGCTACATCAAGAAGATGCATCAAGATACAAGAAACACCATCGAGCGCCAAGTACAACGACTAGCGACCAAGCTCAACATCAACAAGCAACCCATGATCTTCAACAAAGGCGATCTCGTGTGGCTACACCTTCTGATGAGGACATCAATACCATTGTTACACCCACAGCCCTGCTACTATACATCTTGGACCAATTACTAGAGCTCACAAGACGCCAACTAAATTACCGGTACTTTCGTTTCTTGGTAATGATTCTAATGTTCATGAGAATATGATGCTGCCTAAAATGGATACATTTGTTTTGCTTACAAATGAAGGGCCTAGCTTGGAGAAGGATGAACATTGGAGCAAGAACACACATGGAGTTGATGGCATGCATAAGGGGATCAAGAATGGAGTTACAAGTGATGATTTCAGGACTTTGAAGCCACCATAAGGAGTGCATGAAGCCTTGGACGAAATATACAAGATGCCACTTCATAATATTCGTCCATAGGCTATTCTAGGTGCTCGTCACCTTATTATTGGGCCAGGCCCATGTAATTTCGAAATACATTAGTATAGGCTATTTTAGAGTCCGTATGTGTGGGAAACAAGAGATAGGGTTAGTTTGGACCCCTCCACCAAGGGCCACGAAATTCACCCCTCTTCCTCCATATATACAGCCCTTAGGGCACCGTTTAGACTTGGGTTTTGTTTAGATCAAAAGTTCGCCATAGCTGCAACTTCGCGTGCCGTTTGTGTTCAACGACTGCACAAAGCGTCCACGGAACCCCACCTTGATCAATAAAGCTTTCATCTTATATTCGCAATATCCAGATTGCAATCTCAGTTTCTTGCTTGTTCTTCGTTTGCTCGCAGAAATAGACCCTCGTGGTCGTTGATCGTGCTCGGCGTGGTCAATAACCTCTCGGAGTTGGTTTAGCGATTGCTAAAGCGCGGCGTCCTCGCCGCCGTGGTCGGATCGTCAAAGTCGACTTCCACCAAAGCGAAATCCACCATCTCATCGAAGGCGGGACACCTCTGCCTCTATCAAGTGGTATCAGATTTCCGTGGTTGCTCGGTGAGATTTTACAGTTTTTCGTAGTTTAGATCGAGTCTGTTCTTCATACCTATAGTCCACGAAAAAGCCAAAAAAAAATTAGGGTTAGTTCATCCCGTCCGAACCAATCTGAGCCTTTGCATAATCTTTTCTGTATTTGCTTTGTTGAATTTGCGGTTGCATCGTCGTGTCAAGTTGCTGGTCTTAGCGTCTAGTCTTTTAGAGTTTGAGTTCATTCACGAGTTGTCACGTCGCCGCTGCCATATACCACCACCACATATTCACCGCCAATCCGAATCCATATCGCCACCACATATCCGCCGCCATCACGCCCATCCGAGTCCACCGCAACATATATCCGCCACCAGTCCGAAGTTCCACAGATTCATCTCCGCCACCAGTCCGAGTTCCACCAGATTCATCTCCGCCACCATCCGAAGTTCCACCAGATTCATCTCCGCCACCAGTCCGAGTCCGAGTCCGATAATTGTTGCATTGTTCTCGATTTCCAGATCACGCGATACTCCGAGTCGTGACAGCAGAGGACTCCCCAACTTCCAAGCCATCCGCAGAAGAAAAATAGTTCCAGTTTCAAAAAAAAAACTAAGTCTGGAAAATTCTGGCTAGGCAGTTTTTAGACCATTTGTAGACTTTTCGAAAAAAATTTGTTGCGGAGCAAAAAAAAAAAAAAGAGGAAAAAAAAAGTGCAAAAAAAAAAGAAAAAAAAATTCAGAGTGTGCTCCTCCCTTGTTTACGTGCAGCGCCGTGATTTTGTTAGTGTTCTAGGCTCGCGTCTCTAGCACGGTCTAGCCTAGGACCAGACAAGACTGCGTCGTTGAGCGTTTATTCAACTTTGCATCTCTGAATTGATTATTGTTGACATTTTTGCTACCATATCATAAGCCTTCCCAGCTCTACATACATCTACGTCGTGCGTTTGATTCTCCCTGGTAATCGCTATATCCAAGCTTTGAGAGTTTTGACTACAACGGTTGCCGATCACCACCTGCTGCTGGGTAAGAACTGGTAAGAATTTGAGATTTGCTTGACGGGTTTGTGATACACCACCACCACTTCTTAGTAGTCTGTAGGATCATATTCTTGTGTGTTTCTATTTGCTGCTAACCATGGTAGGATCACAAGCCGATGAGACTGATTGGGAGAACTGATTTAACAAACAGCTACATGATAAGTTTCAGCAAATGATGATTGGACAGGTGCAAGGCGTGGTAAACAGATTTGACGAGGCCATGGAGAAGATAGATGGCATTGAGAAGGCGTTTGAAACAAAGCTTGATAGCAAGTTTGATGAATTGCTCGTCGCGTTTTCCACAACCACCGCCTGCTGCACCTATCGCACCGCTGCAACGACAACAACTCGCCCCTTCCGAATCAGTATGGGCGAGCTCAGCGTGTTCCTCTTGAGCCAGGACAAAATTCTGGTGCCGCTGCTACTCTTGTGGTGCTTCTTTGGCTCCTGCCATCGCTGCTGCTGCTGGTACCGAGGAGGATGATTATGTGGGAGATTACGAGGAGGAGGTTGATCAACATCGAACTCGTGCAACCACCAGCACCACAACCACCAGGTCGTCCACATGCAAATATTGGCAATGCTAGGGCTCCCCTCGTGCACGAGATCATGACCATCTCCCTAAACTGAAATTGAATATTCCACCATTTGAGGGTTGATAGAGGCGAGGTGTCCGTCTTTCGATGAGATGGTGGATTTCGCTTTGGTGGAAGTCGACTTTGACGATCCGACTACGAAGTGCGAGGACGTCGCGCATATAGCAATCGCTAAACCAACTCCGAGAGGTTATTGACCACGCCGAGCACGATCAACCTGACCACGAGGGTCTATTTCCTGCGAGCAAACGAAGAACAAGCAAGAAACTGAGATTGCAATCTGGATTGCGAATATAAGATGAAAGCTTTATTGATCAAGGTGGGGTTCTGTGGCGCCTTTGTGCAGTCGTGGAACACAAGCGGCACTGTGAAGTTGCAGCTATGGCGAACTTTTAATCTAAACAAAACCCAAGTCTAAGCGGTGCCCTAAGGGCTGTATATATGGAGGAAGAGGGGTGAATTTCGTGGCCCTTGGTGGAGGGGTCCAAAATAACCCTATCTCTTGTTTCCCCACACATACGGACTCTAAAATAGCCTATACTAATGTATTTCGAAATTACATGGGCCTGGCCCAATAATAAGGTGACGAAGCACCTAGAATAGCCTATGGACGAATATTATGAAGTGGCATCTTGTATATTTCGTCCAAGGCTTCATGCACTCCTTATGGTGGCTTCAAAGTCCTGAAATCATCACTTGTAACTCCGTTCTTGATCTCCTTGCGCATGCCATCAACTACATGTGTGTTCTTGCTCCAATGTTCATCCTTCTCCAAGCTAGGCCCTTCATTTGTAAGCAAAACAAATGTATCCAATTTAGGCAGCATCATATTCTCATGAACATTAGAATCATTACCAAGAAACGAAAGTACCGGTAATTTAGTTGGCGTCTTGTGAGCTCTAGTAATTGGTCCAAGATGTATAGCAGCAGGGCTGTGGGTGTAACAATGGTATTGATGTCCTCATCATCCTCCCCTTCTTGAAATGAAGTCGCCCTCGACGGCAGCTCATCTTCCTCACCCAAATATGGCTTCAAATCTGCAATGTTAAAAGTGGGACTAACCCCAAAATCTGCAGGCAGCTCAAGTTTATATGCATTATCATTTACTTTCTCCAACACCTTAAAGGGACCAGCAGCACGTGGCATTAGCTTTGATTTGCGCAAATCAGGAAATCTTTCCTTACGCAAATGTAACCAAACAAGATCTCCAGGTGCAAACACAACATGTTTTCTACCCTTATCTCCAGCAAGTTTATATTTAGCATTCATACGCTCAATGTTTTCCTTAGTTAACTCATGCATATTTAAAATCAATTCAGCACGTTCTTTAGCATCAAAATTAACCTTCTCCGAAGATGGAAGAGGCAACAAATCAATAGGTGCACGAGGTAGGAAACCATACACAACTTCAAAAGGGCACATCTTAGTAGTAGAATGCAATGAACGATTATAAGCAAATTCAATATGAGGCAAGCATTCCTCCCACATTTTCTTATTTTTCTTTAGAACAGCCCTAAGCATAGTAGACAATGTTCTATTGACTACTTCAGTTTGTCCATCGTTTGGGGGTGACAAGTAGTACTAAAAAGCAGTTTAGTCCCCAACTTAGCCCATAAACATCTCCAAAAGTGGCTAAGAAATTTAGTATCACGATCTGAAACAATAGTATTTGGCACACCATGCAAACGAATAATTTCACGAAAGAACAAATCAGCAACATTGACAGCATCATCGCTTTTATGACATGGTATAAAGTGTGCCATTTTCGAGAATCTATCCACGACAACAAATATGCTATCCCTCCCCTTCTTTGTGCTAGGTAAACCTAAAACAAAGTCCATAGATATATCCTCCCAAGGAACACTAGGTACAGGCAAAGGCATATATAAACCATGAGGATTGAGTCGTGACTTAGCTTTTTGACATGTAGTGCAGCGAGCAATAAAACGGTCAACATCCCGTCTCATCTTTGGCCAAAAGAAATGTGTAGCTAGTATATCCTCAGTCTTCTTCACGCCAAAGTGTCCCATTAGTCCTCCTCCATGCGCCTCCTGCAACAACAAAAGACGAACGGAGCTAGCAGGAATGCATAGCTTGTTAGCACGGAACACAAATCCATCATTAACGACAAACTTGTTCCATGTTCTTCCTTCTTTACAATTCTGCAATACATCTTTAAAATCAGCATCATGCACATATTGATCTTTGATGGTCTCCAAACCAAATATTTTGAAGTCAAGTTGTGAAAGCATAGTATAGCGACGAGACAATGCATCAACAATAACATTTTCTTTACCCTTCTTGTGTTTAATGACATAAGGAAAGTCTCAATGAATTCAACCCATTTAGCATGTCTACGATTCAGTTTAGCTTGACTTTTAATATGTTTCAAAGATTCATGATCAGAATGTATAACAAATTCTTTGGGCCATAAATAATGTTGCCATGTTTCTAAAGTCGAACAAGAGCATATAATTCTTTATCATAAGTAGAGTAATTCAGACTAGGCCCACTCAATTTTTCGAGAAAAGTATGCAACAGGTTTGCCATCTTGTAATAACACACCTCCTAATCCAATTCCACTAGCATCACATTCAAGCTCAAAAGTCTTATTAAAATCAGGAAGTTGGAGTAAAGGAGCATGTGTCAACTTAGCTTTCAATACCGTGAAGGCCTCTTCTTCATGCGGTACCCCAAACAAAAGGCACATCCTTCTTTGTAAGCTCGTTGAGAGGTGCAGCAATGGTGCTGAAATCTCTCACAAAACGCCTATAGAAACCAGCAAGGCCAAGGAAACTCCTCACTTGTGTGACCGTTTTGGGCTGCGGCCAACTCTCAATAGCTTCAATCTTGGCTTTATCAACTTCAATTCCCTGTGGAGTAACAACATAGCCAAGAAAAGATACTCGATCGGTGCAAAAGGTGCACTTCCCAAGGTTACCAAACAAGCGTGCATCACGTAGAGCATTAAAAACAACACGTAAATGTTCCAAATTTTCTTCCAAAGATTTGCTATAAATCAGTATATCATCAAAATAGACTACCACAAATCGTCCAATGAAAGCACGTAAAACTTCGTTCATTAATCTCATGAAAGTACTAGGTGCATTAGTTAACCCAAAAGGCATGACTAACCACTCATATAATCCAAACTTAGTTTTAAATGCTGTTTTCCATTCATCTCCCAATTTCATACGAATTTGATGGTATCCACTCATAAATCAACTTTGGAGAATATTGTAGAGCCACTCAATTCATCAAGCATATCATCTAACCTAGGAATAGGGTGGCGATAACGAATAGTAATATTATTGATGCCTCTACAATCAACACACATACGTGACGTACCATCCTTTTTCGGCACTAGAATAATAGGAACAGCACAAGGACTAAGGGATTCGCGTATATAACCTTTGTCGAGCAGCTCCTGTGACTTGACGCATAATCTCCTTCGTCTCCTCTGGATTGGTGCGGTATGGTGCACGGTTGGGTAATGATGCACCGAATTAAGTCAATTTGATGCTCAATCCCTCGAATAGGTGGTAATCCGGTGGCACGTCTTGTGGAAAGACGTCGGCGAACTCTGCAAAATGTTAGTGACAGCGGGGGCAAAGAGGAAGGCACGTCCTCGAATGAAAATAATGCCTCTTTGCACACAAAAGCATAGCAAATAGATTGGCTAAAATCTAGCTCATCAATATCAGATTTGGTGGCAAGTAAACATGCACTTTTCAATTTAATTTCAGAAGCAACGATAGATGGTTTATTATTAGGCTTCATGTGTTGCTCAAATTCTTTTGCCACAATCTGATTTTCACTCTTATTTTTCTCTGTTTTGCTCTATTAGCTCTATTAATATCATCTTTCAAAATGGACTCAGAGTCATAGGAAGCAAAGTAATATTTTTATCCTTATGAACAAGAGTATCTTGATTGTTTCTACCATGGTGTCAGAATTTTTATCAAATTGCCATGGTCTACCAAGTAACAAGGAACATGCTTGCATAGGTACCACATCACAATCAACATAATCAGCATATGTAGAGATACTAAAATGCACACGAACAGACGTGTTACCTTAACCTTGCCGCTGTTGTTGAACCATTGGATGTAGTAAGGATGTGGATGTGGTCTTGTGGTGAGAGATAACTTCTCCACCATCTCCATGCTAGCCAAGTTGTTGCAGCTCCCTCCATCTATGATGGCGCTAATAGAACGTTCCTTCACAACTCCTTTGTATGGAATAAATTATGCCTCTGATTTTGCTCAGCTTGTGTAACCTGCACACTCAAAACACGTTGAGCAACTAAACATTCATACCTGTCAAGCATCTTGACAGCCATGTATTGTGTCTCATGATCAGAATCATCTCCACCGTGTTCCTCATGTGTAATAAGAGCCAAAGTCTCCTCATCATAGTCACTAGCGGACTCATACCCACCATCCTCGGTAGCAATCATCACACGCTGAGATTTGCATTCTCTCATAAAATGTCCTCTTCCCTTACAACGACGACAAATAATATCACTTGTGTGCCTGTTGGCGCCATGGAAGAAGAAGAGCTCTGTGCAGGCCCGGCAGGTGTGCTCTTGGCGAGATAGTGGTGGTTGTGCCTGCTTTCTTGTATCACGGTTGGAGGTGGCACCTGAAGGAGGTGATGGTGCGGTGGAAGTAGATGATGCACGTGGTGTCCATGATGAAGGTCGACCTGCGAGAAAAGTTAGTCTTGGCGCCAATGCACATCGATCCTGCACTTCACGTTCAGCTTTACAAGCAAGATGGAATAAGCGAGTGATATTATTATAATCCTTATAGTCTAGAATGGTCTGAATATCTCTATTTAATCCACCCGAAAACGTGCAAGCATAGCTTCATTCTCCTCAACAATACCACATCTAATCAAGCCGTTTGTAATTCCTGATAATATTCTTCTCAGAATTTTTACCTTGTCTTAAGCGCTGCAATTTTTGAAGTAATTCACGTTGATAATATGGTGGAACCCAACGAGTACGCATAGCAGTTTTCAAAGCAGCCCAATTAGCTGGAACAGGATATAATCTACAATGTTCGACCACCAAACACATGCAAAGCTAGTGAAAGCACAAACAACAGCGAGAACACGTCTCTCCTCGGGATATTGTAAACATGTAAATCGTTGTTCAGTTTCTAACTCCCAAGTAAGATATATATCGAGAACATATCTACCCTCAAATGGTGGAATATTCAATTTCAGTTTAGGGAGATGGTCATGATCTCGTACTGAGGGGAGCCCTAACATTGCCATTATTTGCATGTGGGCGACCTGGTGGTTGTGGTGCTGGTGGTTGCACGTAGTTCGATGTTGATCAACCTCATCCTCGTAATCTTCCACATAATCATCCTCGTCGGTACCAGCAGCAGCGATGGCAGAGGAGCCAAAGAAGCACCAACAGCGATGCAGCGGCACCAGAATTTTGTCCTGGCTCAATAGGAACACGCTGAGCTCGTCCATACTGATTCGGAAGGGGCGTAGTTGTTGTCGTTCTTGAGAGGTGCGATAGGTGCAGCCGGCGGTGGTTGTGGAAAACGCAGCGAGCAATTCATCAAACTTGCTATCAAGCTTTGTTTCAAACGTCTTCTCAATGCCATCTATCTTCTCCATGGCCTCGTCAAATCTGTTTACCACATCTTGCACCTGTCCAATCATCATTTGCTGAAACTTATCATGTAGCTGTTTGTTTGTCGGGTTCTCCCAATCAGTCTCATCGGCTGTGTTCCTGCCATGGTTAGCAGCACTAGAAACACACAAGAATATGATCCTCTGACTACTAGGAAGTGGTGGTGGTGGTGTGGTGGACAGTCACAAATCCGTGAAGCAAATCTCAAATTCTTACCAGTTCTTACCCAGCAGCGGTGGTGATCGGCAACCGTTGTAGTCAAAACTCTCAAAGCTTGGCTATAGCGATTACGGGGAGAATCAAGCATACGACGTAGATGTATGTGGAGCTGGGAAGGCTTATGATATGGTAGCAAAATGTCAAGAATAATCAATTCAGAGATGCAAAGTTGAATAAGCGCTCAACGACGATCTTGTGTCTGGTCCTAGGCTGAACCGTGCTAGAGGCGCGAGCCTAGAACACTAACAAAATCACGGCGCTGCACGTAAACAAGGGAGGAGCACACTCTGAATTTTTTTTTTTTTTTTTTTGCACTTTTTTTTTCTTTTTTTTTTTTTTGCTCCGCAACAAATTTTTTTCGGAAAAGTCTACAAATGGTCTAAAAACTGCCTAGCCAGAATTTTCCAGACTTAGTTTTTTTTGAAACTGGAACTATTTTTCTTCTGCGGATGGCTTGGAAGTTGGGGAGTCCTCTGCTGTCACGACTCGGAGTATCGCGTGATCTGGAAATCGAGAACAATGCAACAATTACTGGACTCGGACTAGGACTGGTGGCGGAGATGAATCTGGTGGAACTTCGGACTGGTGGCGGAGATGAATCTGGTGGAACTTCGGACTGGTGGCGGATATATGTTGCGGTGGACTCGGATGGGCGTGATGGCGGCGGATATGTGGTGGCGTATATGGATTGGATTGGCTGTGGATATGTGGTGGTGGTATATGGCAGCGGCGTGACAACCTGTGAACGAACTCGAAACTCTAAAAGACTAGGCGCTAAGACCAGCAACTTGACACGACGATGCAACCGCAAATTCAACAAAGCAAATCTGAAAAAGGATTATGCAAAGGCTCAGATTGGTTGGACGGGATGAACTAACCCTAATTTTTTTGGCTTTTTAAGTGGACTATAGGTATGAAGAACAGACTCGATCTAAACTACGAAAAACTGTAAAATCTCACCGAGCAACACGGAAATCTGATACCACTTGATAGAGGCAGAGGTGTCCCGTCTTTTGATGAGATGGTGGATTTCGCTTTGGTGGAAGTCGACTTTGACGATCCGACTACTGAAGTGCGAGGGCGTCGCGCATATATGTCGCTAAACCAACTCCGAGAGGTTATTGACCACGCGAGCACGATCAACGACCACGAGGTCTATTTCCTGCGAGCAAACGAAGAACAAGCAAGAAACTGAGATTGCAATCTGGATTGCGAATATAAGATGAAAGCTTTATTGATCAAGGTGGGGTTACATGGCGCCTTTGTGCGGTCGTGGAACACAAGCGAAATCTGTGAAGTTGCAGCTATGGCGAACTTTTAATCTAAACAAAACCCAAGTCTAAGCGGTGCCCTAAGGGCTGTATATATGGAGGAAGAGGGGTGAATTTCGTGGCCCTTGGTGGAGGGTCCAAAATAACCCTATCTCTTGTTTCCCCACACATACGGACTCTAAAATAGCCTATACTAATGTATTTCGAAATTACATGGGCCTGGCCCAATAATAAGGTGACGCAGCACCTAGAATAGCCTATGGACGAATATTATGAAGTGGCATCTTGTATATTTCGTCCAAGGCTTCATGCACTCCTTATGGTGGCTTCAAAGTCCTGAAATCATCACTTGTAACTCCGTTCTTGATCTCCTTGCATGCCATCAACTACATGTGTGTTCTTGCTCCAATGTTCATCCTTCTCCAAGCTAGGCCCTTCATTTGTAAGCAAAACAAATGTATCCAATTTAAGCAGCATCATATTCTCATGAACATTAGAATCATTACCAAGAAACGAAAGTACACGGTAATTTAGTTGGCGTCTTGTGAGCTCTAGTAATTGGTCCAGTATGTATAGCAGCAGGGGCTGTGGGTGTAACAATGGTATTGATGTCCTCATCAAGGGTAGATATGTTCCTGATATATATCTTACTTGGGAGTTAGAAACTGAACAACGATTTACATGTTTACAATATCACGAGGAGAGGCGTGTTCTGCTGCTGTTTGTTCTTTCACTAGCTTTGCATGTGTTTGGTGGTCGAACATTGTAGATTATATCCTGTTCCAGCTACTTGGGCTGCTTTGAAAACTGCTATGCGTTCTCGTTGGGTTCCACCATATTATCAACGTGAATTACTTCAAAAATTGCAGCGCTTAAGACAAGGAAAAAATTCTGTGAAAGAATATTATCGGGAATTGCAAACTGGCTTGATTAGATGTGGTATTGTTGAGGAGAATGAAGCTATGCTTGCACGTTTTCTGGGTGGATTAAATAGAGATTCAGACCATTCTAGACTATAAGGATTATAATAATATCACTCATTTATTCCATCTTGCTTGTAAAGCTGAGCGTGAAGTCAGGATCGGCGGGCATTGGCGCGCTAACTTTTCTGCAGTCGACCTTCATCATGGACACCACGTGCATCATCTACTTCCTTTGCACCATCACCTCCTTGGTGCCACCTCCAACCGTGATACAAGAAAGCAGGCACAACCACCACTATCTGCCAAGAGCACACCTGCTTGGCCTGCACAGAGCTCTTCTTCCATGGCGTCAACAGGGCACACAAGTGATATTATTTGTAAATCGTTGTAAGGAAGAGGACATTTTGCGAGAGAATGCAAATCTCAGCGTGTGATGATTGCTCTTGAGGATGGTGGGTATGAGTCCGCTAGTGACTATGATGAGGAGACTTTGGCTCTTATTACACATGAGGAACACGGTGGAGATGATTCGATCATGAGACACAATACATGGCTCTTGAAGATCTTGGCGGTATGAATGTTTAGTTGCTCAACGTGTTTTGAGTGTGCAGGTTACACAAGCTGAGCAAAATCAGAGGCATAATTTGTTCCATACAAAGGGAGTTGTGAAGGAACGTTCTATTCGTGTCATCATAGATGGAGGGAGCTGCAACAACTTGGCTAGCATGGAGATGGTGGAGAAGCTATCTCTCACCACAAGACCACATCCACATCCTTACTACATCCAATGGTTCAACAACAGCGGCAAGGTGAAGGTAACACGTCTGTTAGTGTGCATTTTAGTATCTCTACATATGCTGATTATGTTGATTGTGATGTGGTACCTATGCAAGCATGTTCCTTGTTACTTGGTAGACCATGGCAATTTGATAAAAATTCTGTACACCATGGTAGAAACAATCAGTATACTCTTGTTCATAAGGATAAAAATATTACTTTGCTTCCTATGACTCTGAGTCCATTTTGAAAGATGATATTAATAGAGCTAATAAAGCAAAACAGGAGAAAATAAGAGTGAAAATCAGATTGTGGCAAAAGAATTTGAGCAACACATGAAGCCTAATAATAAACCATCTCTGTTTGCTTACGAAATTAAATTGAAAAGTGCATGTTTACTTGCCACCAAATCTGATATTGATGAGCTAGATTTTAGCAAATCTATTTGCTATGCTTTTGTGTGCAAAGAGGCATTATTTTCATTAGAGGGCGTGCCTTCCTCTTTGCCCCTGCTGTCACTAACATTTTGCGGGAGTTCGGCGGCGTCTTTCCACAAGGCGTGCCACGGATTACCACCTATTCGAGGATTGAGCATCAAATTGACTTAATTCCGGTGCATCATTACCCAACCGTGCACCATACCGTACCAATCCGGAGGAGGCGAAGGAGATTATCGTCAAATCACAGGAGCTGCTTTCGACAAAGGTTATATCGCGAATCCCTTAGTCCTTGTCTTGTTCCTATTATTCTAGTGCGAAAAAGGATGGTACGTCACGTATGTGTGTTGATTGTAGAGGCATCAATAATATTACTATTAGTTATCGTCACCCTATTCCTAGGCTAGATGATATGCTTGATGAATTGAGTGGCTCTACAATATTCTCCAAAGTTGATTTGCGTAGTGGATACCATCAAATTCGTATGAAATTGGGAGATGAATGGAAAACAGCATTTAAAACTAAGTTTGGATTATATGAGTGGTTAGTCATGCCTTTTGGGTTAACTAATGCACCTAGTACTTTCATGAGATTAATGAGCGAAGTTTTACGTGCTTTCATTGGACGATTTGTGGTAGTTTATTTTGATGATATACTGATTTATAGCAAATCTTTGGAAGAACATTTGGAACATTTACGTGCTGTTTTAATGCTCTCGTGATGCACGTTTGTTTGGTAACCTTGGGAAGTGCACCTTTTGCACCGACCGAGTATCTTTTCTTGGCTATGTTGTTACTCCACGGGGAATTGAAGTTGATAAAGCCAAGATTGAAGCTATTGAGAGTTGGCCGCAGCCCAAAGCGGTCACACAAGTGAGGAGTTTCCTTGGCCTCGCTGGTTTCTATAGGCGTTTTGTGAGAGATTTCAGCACCATTGCTGCACCTCTCAACGAGCTTACAAAGAAGGATGTGCCTTTTGTTTGGGGTACCGCACGGAAGAAGCCTTCACGGTATTGAAAGCTAAGTTGACACATGCTCCTTTACTCCAACTTCCTGATTTTAATAAGACTTTTGAGCTTGAATGTGATGCTAGTGGAATTGGATTAGGAGGTGTGTTATTACAAGATGGCAAACCTGTTGCATACTTTTCGAAAAATTGAATGGTCCTAGTCTGAATTATTCTACTTATGATAAAGAATTATATGCTCTTGTTAGGACTTTAGAAACATGGCAACATTATTTATGGCCCAAAGAATTTGTTATACATTCGATCATGAATCTTTGAAACATATTAAAAGTCAAGCTAAACTGAATCGTAGACATGCTAAATGGGTTGAATTCATTGAGACTTTCCTTATGTCATTAAACACAAGAAGGGTAAAGAAAATGTTATTGCTGATGCATTGTCTAAATCGCTATACTATGCTTTCACAACTTGACTTCAAAATATTTGGTTTGGAGACCATCAAAGATCAATATGTGCATGATGCTGATTTTAAAGATGTATTGCAGAATTGTAAAGAAGGTAGAACATGGAACAAGTTAAGTCATTAATGATGGATTTGTGTTTCGTTCTAACAAGCTATGCATTCCAGCTAGCTCCGTTAGTCTTTTGTTGTTGCAGGGGCGCATGGAGGAGGACTAATGGGACACTTTGGCGTGAAGAAGGCGAGGATATACTAGCTACACATTTCTTTTGGCCAAAGATGAGGCGGGATGTTGGCGTTTTGTTGCTCATTGCACTACATGTCAAAAAGCTAAGTCACGACTCAATCCTCATGGTTTATATATGCCTTTGCTGTACCAAGTGTTCCTTGGGAGGATATATCTATGGACTTTGTTTTAGGTTTACCTCGAACAAAGAAGGGAGGATAGCATATTTGTTGTCGTGGATAGATTCTCGAAAATGGCACACTTTATACCATGTCATAAAAGCGATGATCTTTGTTAATGTTGCTGATTTGTTCTTTCGTGAAATTATTAAGCTTGCATGGTGTGCCAAATACTATTGTTTCAGATCGTGATACTAAATTTCTTAGCCACTTTTGGAGATGTTTATGGGCTAAGTTGGGGACTAAACTACTTTTTAGTACTACTTGTCACCCCCAAACTGATGGACAAACTGAAGTAGTCAATAGAACATTGTCTACTATGCTTAGGGCTGTTTTGAAGAATAATAAGAAAATGTGGGAAGAATGCTTGCCTCATATTGAATTTGCTTATAATCGTTCATTGCATTCTACTACTAAGATGTGCCCTTTTGAAATTGTGTATGGTTTCCTACCTCGTGCACCTATTGATTTATTGCCTCTTCCATCTTGGAGAAGGTTAATTTTGATGCTAAAGAACGTGCTGAATTGATTTTAAAAATGCATGAGTTAACTAAGGAAAACATTGGCGTATGAATGCTAAATATAAACTTCTTTGGAGATAAGGGTAGAAAACATGTTGTGTTTGCACAGGAGATCTTGTTTGGTTACATTTGCGTGAGGATAGATTTCTGATTTGCATAAATCAAAGCTAATGCCACGTGCTGCTGGTCCCTTTAAAGTGTTGGAGAAAGTAAATGATAATGCATATAAACTTGAGCTGCTGCAGATTTTGGGGTTAGTCCACTTTTAACATTGCAGATTTGAAGCCATATTTGGGTGAGGAAGATGAGCTGCCGTCGAGGGCGACTTCATTTCAAGAAGGGAGGATGATGAGGACATCAATACCATTGTTACACCCACAGCCCTGCTACTATACATCTTGGACCAATTACTAGAGCTCACAAGCATGCCAACTAAATTACGGTACTTTTCGTTTCTTGGTAATGATTCTAATGTTCATGAGAATATGATGCTGCCTAAAATGGATACATTTGTTTTGCTTACAAATGAAGGGCCTAGCTTGGAGAAGGATGAACATTGGAGCAAGAACACACATGGAGTTGATGGCATGCGCAAGGGATCAGAATGGAGTTACAAGTGATGATTTCAGGACTTTGAAGCCACCATAAGGAGTGCATGAAGCCTTGGACGAAATATACAAGATGCCACTTCATAATATTAGTCCATAGGCTATTCTAGGTGCTGCGTCACCTTATTATTGGGCCAGGCCCATGTAATTTCGAAATACATTAGTATAGGCTATTTTTAGAGTCCGTATGTGTGGGGAAACAAGAGATAGGGTTAGTTTGGACCCCTCCACCAAGGGCCACGAAATTCACCCCTCTTCCTCCATATATACAGCCCTTAGGGCACCGTTTAGACTTGGGTTTTGTTTAGATCAAAAGTTAGCCATAGCTGCAACTTCACGTGCCGTTTGTGTTCAGCGACCGGACAAAGCGTCCACGGAACCCCACCTTGATCAATAAAGCTTTCATCTTATATTAGCAATATCCAGTTGCAATCTCAGTTTCTTGCTTGTTCTTCGTTTGCTCGCAGGAAATAGACCCTCGTGGTCAGGTTGATCGTGCTCCGGCGTGGTCAATAACCTCTCGGAGTTGGTTTAGCGATTGCTAAGGCGCGACGTCCTCGCACGCTCGTAGTCGGATCGTCAAAGTCGACTTCCACCAAAGCGAAATCCACCATCTCATCGAAAGACGGGACACCTCTGCCTCTATCACCTTCGCAAGGAACGCTTCCCCAACGAACACAAATCCAAACTACTACCCTGAGCCGACGGGCCCTTCAAGGTGTTAGCGTGCTACAACAACAACGCCTACAAGCTCGACCTACCAAGCGACAAGTACAACGTGAGCGACACCTTCAACGTCAAAGACCTCTCGCCTTTCCATGGTGATGAAGAACTAGATCCGAGCTCGGATCCTTTCGAAGGGAGGGGATATGATGCGGAGCATCCTTCCATCATCCCCATGGACTCTACATCAACACCTACAACACCACAAGGACCGATGACTCGAGCACGTGCAAGAGCTCTTGAAACCGAGGTGACATCACTCCTCTCACAACTCTCCTTCGATTCACATGAGACATGGTTACTACCTCAAACGGAAACTCTATGCATACTCAGGCACCAAGGAGTCAACCATCAAGAGGCTAGGAAGCGAGGAGAACCGGAAGCGGAAGGCATGCATGAAGGCGGAGGAAGAAAGCAACAAGGACGGAGAGGCGGACGATCCGGACGGAGGCCCGGACGATCCGGACAGAGCCCGGATGATCCGGACCCCGGTCCGGACGATCCGGCTACAGCGACCGAAGGCAACAGAAGCTCTCCCCCGAAGCCGGACCATCCGGGTCTCGTCCCGGATCATCCGGACCCCGCCCGGACGTCCGGACCACCAGCCGGACATCCGGCCCCTCGCGACCATCAGCCGACCCTCCGGCTCATCCGGGTCCCCGCCCGGATCATCCGGACCAGCCCGGATCATCCGGACCCCCGTCCGGATCATCCGGCCAGCGCCTGTGTGCGCGTGTTGGGCTGAGCCCATGTACCCCTTCGCCCCCAACTCTATATATAGGACCCCATATCCTCCCTTTGAGACTTAGGATTGGATTAGCTCATATTTGTGTGAGAGCCTTTGCTCATCCACTCGGTTACTTCTCCTCGGAGATCAGGACCTCCTCGGAGAAGATCCCTCAGCGCATTCAAGACCCCTATCTAGGGAAGAACATCAAGGCCTCCTCTTGGAGATGAACGGTTCCTTTGTATCCTTACCCTAGTTGACTATGTATCCCGTCTTTCGATGAGATGGTGGATTTCGCTTTGGTGGAAGTCGACTTTGACGATCCGACTACGAACGTGCGAGGACGTCGCGCCTTAGCAACCGCTAAACCAACTCCGAGAGGTTATTGACCACGCGAACACGATCAACCTGACCACGAGTCTGTTTCCTGCGAGCAAGCGAAGAACAAGCAAGAAACTGAGATTGCAATCTGGATATTGCGAATATAAGATGAAAGCTTTATTGATCAAGGAGGGGTTACGTGGCGCCTTTATGCAGTCGTTGAACACAAGCGAAATCTGTGAAGTTGCAGCTATGGCGAACTTTTAATCTAAACAAAACCCAAAGTCTAAGCGGTGCCCTAAGGGCTGTATATATGGAGGAAGAGGGGTGAATTTCGTGGCCCTTGGTGGAGGGTCGAAACTAACCCTATCTCTTGTTTCCCCACACATACGGACTCTAAAATAGCCTATACTAATGTATTTCAAAATTACATGGGCCTGGCCCAATAATAAAGTGACGCAGCACCTAGAATAGCCTCTGGACGAAATTTATGAAGTGGCATCTTGTATATTTCGTCCAAGGCTTCATGCACTCATTATGGTGGCTTCAAAGTCCTGAAATCATCACTTGTAACTCCATTCTTGTCCCCTTTAGCATGCCATCATCTCCATGCTTGTTCTTGCTCCAATGTTCATCCTTCTCCAAGCTAGGCCCTTCATTTGTAAGCAAAACAAATGTATCCAATTTAAGCAGCATCATATTCTCATGAACATTAGAATCATTACCAAGAAACGAAAGTACACAGTAATTTAGTTGGCGTCTTGTGAGCTCTAGTAATTGGTCCGGTATGTATAGCAGCAGGGCTGTGGGTGTAACAATGGTATTGATGTCCTCATCATCCTCCCTTCTTGAAATGAAGTTGTCCTCGACGGAAGTTCATCTTCCTCACCCAAATATGGCTTCAAATCTGCAATGTTAAAAGTGGGACTAACCCCAAAATCTGCGGGCAGCTCAAGTTTATATGCATTATCATTTACTTTCTCCAACACCTTAAAGGGACCAGCAGCACGTGGCATTAGCTTTGATTTGCAAATCAGAAATCTATCCTTACAAAAATGTAACCAAACAAGATCTCCGGTGCAAACACAACATGTTTTCTACCCTTATCTCCAGCAAGTTTATATTTAGCATTCATACGCTCAATGTTTTCCTTAGTTAACTCATGCATTTTTAAAATCAATTCAGCACGTTCTTTAGCATCAAAATTAACCTTCTCCGAAGATGGAAGAGGCAACAAATCAATAGGTGCACGAGGTAGGAAACCATACACAACTTCAAAAGGGCACATCTTAGTAGTAGAATGCAATGAACGATTATAAGCAAATTCAATATGAGGTAAACATTCCTCTTCTTATTATTCTTTAGAACAGCCCTAAGCATAGTAGACAATGTTCTATTGACTACTTCAGTTTGTCCATCAGTTTGGGGGTGAAAAGTAGTACTAAAAAGCAGTTTAGTCCCCAACTTAGCCCATAAACATCTCTAAAAGTGGCTAAGAAATTTAGTATCACGATTTGAAACAATAGTATTTGGCACACCATGCAAGCGAATAATTTCACGAAAGAACAAATCAGCAACATTGACAGCATCATCGCTTTTATGACATGGTATAAAGTGTGCCATTTTTGAGAATCTATCCACGACAACAAATATGCTATCCTCCCTTCTTTGTTCTAGGTAAACCTAAAACAAAGTCCATAGATATATCCTCCCAAGGAACACTAGAGTACAGGCAAAGGCATATATAAACCATGAGGATTGAGTCGTGACTTAGCTTTTTGACATGTAGTGCAGCGAGCAATAAAAGCGCTCAACATCCGTCTCATCTTTGGCCAAAAGAAATGTGTAGCAAGTCGTCCTCCGTCTTCTTCACGCCAAAGTGTCCCATTAGTCCTCCTCCATCGCCTCCTGCTACAACAAAAGGCGAGCGGAGCTAGCTGGAATGCATAGCTTGTTAGCACGAACACAAATCCATCATTAACGACAAACTTGTTCCATGTTCTTCCTTCTTTACAATTCTGCAATACATCTTTAAAATCAGCATCATGCACATATTGATCTTTGATGGTCTCCAAACCAAATATTTTGAAGTCAAGTTTTGAAAGCATAGTATAGCGACAAGACAATGCATCGACAATAACATTTTCTTTACCCTTCTTGTGTTTAATGACATAAGGGAAAGTCCCAATGAATTCAACCCATTTAGCATGTCTACGATTCAGTTTAGCTTGACTTTTAATATGTTTCAAAGATTCATGATCAGAATGTATAACAAATTCTTTGGGCCATAAATAATGTTGCCATGTTTCTAAAATCCGAACAAGAGCATATAATTCTTTATCATAAGTAGAGTAATTCAGACTAGGCCCACTCAATTTTTCAGAAAAGTATGCAACAGTTTTGCCATCTTGTAATAACACACCTCCTAATCCAATTCCACTAGCATCACATTCAAGCTCAAAAGTTTTATTAAAATCTGGAAGTTGGAGTAAAGGAGCATGTGTCAACTTAGCTTTCAATACCGTGAAGGCTTCTTCCTGTGCGGTACCCCAAACAAAAGGCACATCCTTCTTTGTAAGCTCATTGAGAGGTGCAGCAATGGTGCTGAAATCTCTCACAAAACGCCTATAGAAACCAGCGAGGCCAAGGAAACTCCTCACTTGTGTGACCGTTTTGGGCTGCGGCCAACTCTCAATAGCTTCAATCTTGGCTTTATCAACTTCAATTCCCTGTGGAGTAACAACATAGCCAAGAAAAGATACTCGATCGGTGCAAAAGGTGCACTTCCCAATGTTACCAAACAAGCGTGCATCACGTAGAGCATTAAAAACAACACGTAAATGTTCCAAATGTTCTTCCAAAGATTTGCTATAAATCAGTATATCATCAAAATAGACTACCACAAATCGTCCAATGAAAACACGTAAAACTTCGTTCATTAATCTCATGAAAGTACTAGGTGCATTAGTTAACCCAAAAGGCATGACTAACCACTCATATAATCCAAACTTAGTTTTAAATGCTGTTTTCCATTCATCTCCCAATTTCATACGAATTTGATGGTATCCACTCATAAATCAACTTTGGAGAATATTGTAGAGCCACTCAATTCATCAAGCATATCATCTAGCCTAGGAATAGGGTGGCGATAACGAATAGTAATATTATTGATGCCTCTACAATCAACACACATACGTGACGTACCATCCTTTTTCGGCACTAGAATAATAGGAACAGCACAAGGACTAAGGGATTCGCGTATATAACCTTTGTCGAGCAGCTCCAGTACTTGACGCATAATCTCCTTCGTCTCCTCTGGATTGGTACGGTATGGTGCACGGTTGGGTAATGATGCACCGAATTAAGTCAATTTGATGCTCAATCCCTCGAATAGGTGGTAATCCGGTGGCACGTCTTGTGGAAAGACGTCGTGAACTCTGCAAAATGTTAGTGACAGCGGGGGGCAAAGAGGAAAACACGTCCTCGAATGAAAATAATGCCTCTTTGCACACAAAAGCATAGCAAATAGATTTGCTAAAATCTAGCTCATCAATATCAGATTTGGTGGCAAGTAAACATGCACTTTTCAATTTAATTTCAGAAGCAACAGTAGATGGTTTATTATTAGGCTTCATGTGTTGCTCAAATTCTTTTGCCACAATCTGATTTTCACTCTTATTTTTCTCTGTTTTGCTTTATTAGCTCTATTAATATCATCTTTCAAAATGGACTCGAGAGTCATAGGAAGCAAAGTAATATTTTTATCCTTATGAACAAGAGTATCTGATTGTTTCTACCATGGTGTACAGAATTTTATCAAATTGCCATGGTCTACCAAGTAACAAGGAACATGCTTGCATAGGTACCACATCACAATCAACATAATCAGCATATGTAGAGATACTAAAATGCACACGAACAGATCGTGTTACCTTAACCTTGCATTTGTTGTTGAACCATTGGATGTAGTAAGGATGTGGATGTGGTCTTGTGGTGAGAGATAGCTTCTCCACCATCTCCATGCTAGCCAAGTTGTTGTAGCTCCCTCCATCTATGATGGCCTTGAATAGAACGTTCCTTCACAACTCCTTTGTATGGAACAAATTATGCCTTTGATTTTGCTCAGCTTGTGTAACCTGCACACTCAAAACACGTTGAGCAACTAAACATTCATACTGTCGGCATCTTGAGCAGCCATGTATTGTGTCTCATGATCAGAATCATCTCCACCGTGTTCCTCATGTGTAATAAGAGCCAAAGTCTCCTCATCATAGTCACTAAGCGGACTCATACCCACCATCCTCGTAGCAATCATCACACGCTGAGATTTGCATTCTCTCAAAAAATGTCCTCTTCCCTTACAACGACGACAAATAATATCACTTGTGTGCCTGTTGACGCCATGGAAGAAGAAGAGCTCTGTGCAGGCCCGGCAGTGTGCTCTTGGCGAGATAGTGGTGGTTGTGCCCGCTTTCTTGTATCACGGTTGGAGGTGGCACGTGAAGGAGGTGATGGTGCGGTGGAAGTAGATGATGCGTGGTGTCCATGATGAAGGTCGACCTCTGAGAAAAAAGTTAGTGCGGCGCCAATGCATCGATCCTGCACTTCACGTTCAGCTTTACAAGCAAGATGGAATAAGCGAGTGATATTATTATAATCCTTATAGTCTAGAATGGTCTGAATATCTCTATTTAATCCACCCGAAAACGTGCAAGCATAGCTTCATTCTCCTCAACAATACCACATCTAATCAAGCCAGTTTGTAATTCACGATAATATTCTTCTCAGAATTTTTCCTTGTCTTAAGCGCTGCAATTTTGAAGTAATTCACGTTGATAATATGGTGGAACCCAACGATGCGCATAGCAGTTTTCAAAGCAGCCCAAGTAGCTGGAACAGGATATAATCTACAATGTTCGGACCACCAAACACATGCAAAGCTAGTGAAAGCACAAACAGCAGCGAGAACACGTCTCTCCTCGGGATATTGTAAACATGTAAATCGTTGTTCGATTTCTAACTCCCAAGTAAGATATATATCGGGAACATATCTACCTTCAAATGGTGGAATATTCAATTTCAGTTTAGGGAGATGGTCATGATCTCGTACTGAGGGAGCCCTAACATTGCCATTATTTGCATGTGGGCGACCTGGTGGTTGTGGTGCTGGTGGTTGCACATAGTTCGATGTTGATCAACCTCATCCTCGTAATTTCCCACATAATCATCCTCCTCTGTACCAGCAGCAGCGATGGCGAGAGCCAAAGAAGCACCAACAGCGATGGCAGCGGCACCAGAATTTTGTCTGGCTCAATAGGAACACGCTGAGCTCGTCCATCTTGATTCGGAAGGGCGTAGTTGTTGTCGTTGCAGAGGTGCGATAGGTGCAGCCGGCGGTGGTTGTGGAAAACAGCGAGCAATTCATCAAACTTGCTATCAAGCTTTGTTTCAAGCGTCTTCTCAATGCCATCTATCTTCTCCATGGCCTCGTCAAATCTGTTTAGCACATCTTGCACTGTCCAATCATCATTTGCTGAAACTTATCATGTAGCTGTTTGTTCGTCGAGTTCTCCCAATCAGTCTCATCGACTTGTGATCCTACCATAGTTAGCAGCAAATAGAAACACACAAAAATATGATCCTCTGAGACTACTAAGAAGTGGTGGTGGTGTATCACAAACCCGTCAAGCAAATCTCAAATTCTTACCAGTTCTTACCCAACAGCGGTGGTGATCGGCAACCGTTGTAGTCAAAACTCTCAAAGCTTGGATATAGCGATTACGGGGAGAATCAAGCGCACGACGTAGATGTATGTGGAGCTGGGAGGGCTTATAATATGGTAGCAAAAAGGTCAGCAATAATCAATTCGGAGATGCAAAGTTGAATAAGCGCTCAACGACGATCTTGTGGTGGTCCTAGGCTAGACCGTGCTAGAGACGCGAGCCTAGAACACTAACAAAATCACGGCGCTGCACGTAAACAAGGGAAAAGCACACTCTGGAATTTTTTTTTCGCTCCTTTTTTTTTGCGCTGCTTTTTTTTGCGCTGCTCTTTTTTTTTGCGAAAAATCACTATAATGGCGAGTGTCTCAAAACTCTTCCCAGGTCAAACTAACAGGATGGGCTCAAAATTTTTTCGACCAAATTTTTTTTTCGACTGCCCGGACCCAAAAACTGGAAACGGGTCAAAAAAAACTTTCTATAACGGCGACTAGCTCAATACGCTTAGAAACCCCTAAAAATAGGATAGCCAGAAATTTTTTTGTCCCGTGCATTTTTGGAAAATTTTGGGCCTAAACGGAGGGTGGTTTCCGGACTCTTTTTTGAAACCAACCTCTTCTCTGAGACGGCAAAAGATTGTTGGAATCGAAACCTACTCAAACAAGGAAACACGAATCGGAAAACTAGATGGATCCTGAAAACAAACCTAATATGCAAGGAACTCGGATTGGTGGTGGATGGCAGCGGTGGTGATATATGGAAGCGGTGGTGGTATATGGATCTGGATTGAGCGGTGGCGAATAAGCGGTGGTGGTATATGGATACGGATTGAGCGGTGGCGAATAAGTGGTGGTGGTAGATGGCGAGGCGATGATAATGGTGCGCGGCGGCGTGACAACTTATGACCGAACTCGAAACTCTAAAGACTAGACTCTAAGACCAGCAACTAGACACGGCGATGCAACCGCAAATTCAACAATGCAAATCTGAAAAAGATTATGCAAAGGCTCGGTTGGTTGGGATAGGATGAACTAACCCTAATTTTTTTGTGGCTTTTTAAATGGACTATAGGTATGAAGAACAGACTCGATCTAAACTACGAAAACTGTAAAATCTCACCGAGCAACACGGAAATCTGATACCACTTGATAGAGGCAAAGGTGTCCGTCTTTCGATGAGATGGTGGATTTCGCTTTGGTGGAAGTCGACTTTGACGATCCGACTACTGAGCGTCACGATGGCGTCGCGCCTTAGCAACCGCTAAACCAACTCCGAGAGGTTATTGACCACGCCGAGCACGATCAACGACCACGAGGGTCATTTTCCTGCGAGCAAGCGAAGAACAAGCAAGAAACTGAGATTGCAATCTGGATATTGCGAATATAAGATGAAAGCTTTATTGATCAAGGAGGGTTACTGTGGCGCCTTTATGCAGTCGTTGAACACAAGCGAAATGCGAAGTTGCAGCTATGGCGAACTTTTAATCTAAACAAAACCCAAAGTCTAAGCGGTGCCCTAAGGGCTGTATATATGGAGGAAGAGGGGTGAATTTCGTGGCCCTTGGTGGAGGGGTCCAAACTAACCCTATCTCTTGTTTCCCCACATCTACGGACTCTAAAATAGCCTATACTAATGTATTTCGAAATTACATGGGCCTGGCCCAATAATAAGGTGACGCAGCACCTAGAATAGCCTCTGGACGAAATTTATGAAGTGGCATCTTGTATATTTCGTCCAAGGCTTCATGCACTCCTTATGGTGGCTTCAAAGTCCTGAAGTCATCACTTGTAACTCCATTCTTTTCCCCCTTGCGCATGCCATCAACTCCATGTGTGTTCTTGCTCCAATGCTCATCCTTCTCCAAGCTAGGCCCTTCATTTGTAAGCAAAACAAATGTATCCAATTTAGGCAGCATCATATTCTCATGAACATTAGAATCATTACCAAGAAACGAAAGTACCTGGTAATTTAGTTGGCGTGCGCGAGCTCTAGTAATTGGTCCAGTATGTATAGCAGCAGGGGCTGTGGTTGTAACAATGGTATTGATGTCCTCATCACTCCGATTCTTGCTTTACCCAATTTTGACAAAACTTTTGAGGTTCATTGTGATGCAAGTGGTACCAGAATTGGCGGAGTTTTAATGCAAGAAAAACGAGTCATTGCTTATTTTAGTGAAAAACTCTCCGGTGCTCAACTTAACTATCCCGTGTATGACAAGGAATTATATGCTTTAGTGCGTGTGCTACATGTTTGGGAACATTATCTTCGACCTCATGAGTTTGTCATCCGTACCGATCATGAAACGCTTAAGTACTTAAAAGGTCAAACTAAATTGAACAAGCATCATGCCAAATGGAGTGAATTTATTGAATCTTTTCCATATGTGATCAAGTACATTAAGGGCAAGGAAAATGTAGTTGCCGATGCACTTTCACGCATATGCACGCTTGTCACCCAACTTGAGTTGAATGTTATTGGCTTTGAGCACATCAAAGAGGCTCATGGCGGTGGACTCATGGGACACTTTGGACGCGACAAGACATTCACCACGCTCTCCAAGAACTACTTTTGGCCAAAGATGTTTCGAGACATCTCACGCTTCACCACAAGATGCTCAACATGCCGCAAAGCTAAGTCAAAAGCTCAATCTCATGGTCTTTACATGCCTCTTCCTATTCCTTATCAACCTTGGGAAGACATTAGCATGGACTTTGTACTCGGTTTGCCTAGAACTCAAAATGGAAAGGACTCCGTATTTGTTGTTGTGGACAGATTTTCTAAAATGGCACATTTCATTCCTTGCAAGAAGGTAGACGATGCTTCACATATTGCAAATCTCTTTTGTAGGGAAATCTTGCGCCTACATGGAGTACCGAAGTCAATCGTCTCCGACCGCGATGTCAAGTTCTTGAGTTACTTTTGGAAGACTCTTTGCGCCAAGCTCAGAATCAAGCTCTTGTTCTCATCCACATACCATCCTCAAACCGACGGCCAAACGGAGGTGACGAACAGAACGCTCTCCACTCTACTTCGCGTGTTGATCAAGAAGAACATCAAGGAGTGGGAGGCGTGTCTACCATCGCCGAAATCGCCTACAACCACGCAAGACATTGACGACCGTAAGCAAGTCCCCTTGAGGTCGTCACGGCTTCAACCCATTGTCCCCATTGGACATTCTACCTCTACCTCTACAAGAGCGCACCAACCTCAACGCAAGTGCCCGTGCAAGCCACATCAAGAAGATGCATGAAGATACAAGAATCACCATTGAGCGCCAAGTACAACGACTAGCGACCAAGCTCAACATCAACAAGCAACCCATGATCTTCAACATAGGTGATCTCGTGTGGCTACACCTTCAAGGAACGCTTCCCCAACGAGCATAAGTCAAACTACTACCCGAGCCGACGGACCCTTCAAGGTGTTAGCGGCTACAACAACAACGCCTACAAGCTCGACCTACCAAGCGACAAGTACAGCGTGGCGAAACCTTCAACGTCAAAGACCTCTCGCCTTTCCATGGTGATGAAGAACTAGATCCGAGGTCGGATCCTTTCGAAGGGAGGGGATATGATGCGGAGCATCCTTCCATCATCCCCATGGACTCTACATCGACACATCCAACCCCACAAGGACCTATGACTCGAGCACGTGCAAGAGCTCTCGAAACCGAGGTGACATCACTCCTATCACAACTCTCCTTCGATTCACATGAAACATGGTTGCTACCTCAAATGAAAACTCTATGCATACTCAGGTACCAAGGAATCAACCATGAAGAGGCTAGGAAGCAAGGAGAACCGGAAGCGGAAGACATGCATGAAGATGGAGAGGAGAAAGCAACAAGGACCAAAGAGGCCGGACGATCCGGACGGAGGACCGGACGATCCGGACAGAGCCCGGATGATCCGGACCCCGGTCCGGACGATCCGGCTAACTCCACCGAAGGCAACAGAAGCTCCCTCCCGAAGCCGGATCATCCGGACCCCGTCCTGGATCATCCGGACCCCGCCCGGACGTCCGGGCCACCAGCCGGACATCCGGCCCCGCGCGACCACCAGCCGACCCTCCGGCTCATCCGGGCCTCCACCCGGATCATCCGGACCAGCCCGGATCATCCGGACCCCCGTCCGGATCATCCGGCCAACGCCTGTGTGCGCGTGTTGGGCTGAGCCCATGTTCCCCTTCACCCCAAACTCTATATATAGGACCCGCTCTCCTCACTTTGAGACTTAGCATTGGATTAGCTCATATTTGTGTGAGAGCCTTTGCTCATCTACCCGGTTACTTCTCCTCGGAGATCAGGACCTCCGTCTAGGAGAAGATCCCTCAGCGGATTCAAGACCCCTATCTAGGGAAGAACATCAAGGCATCCTCTTGGAGATGAACGGTTCCTTTGTATCCTTACCCTAGTTGACTATGTATCTTGTGGAACTCATGTGTGTATGTTGATCTAGCACTTGTGTGATCGATTCCTTGTTGGTTGAGTGATTCTCTCTCGTTTTCCCCGTGTTTCCCCTCGTGCTTCCGCGTGTTCTTCGTGTTTCCTCCGTAGGATCCCCTCCAAACGTGAAAGATCGACGAATTAGGGTTCCACCCTACATCAAGCTTGGTTAGGATGGTGGCACAAAATTGACTGCGATCGTTAGCTTGACTCAAAAATGTTGAAGAAGATTCGCAAATTCGCATATGCAACAAGTAGACCAAGCAAGTAGTGGTACACGGAAACACACACGCAACTAGATAAATGGGATTGTGCAATCCAAAAGTGAGCCAAAATATGGAATCCACGAAAATGCTCTTGTTGCACAATACTAGAGAGACGCTAGCACGATTGCACAATAGGCGGATACGGAGCTTGTGCACAACCTACTAGGCAAAAATGCAACGATCTCTATTCCAAGTATGCTATATGCATGGTGTTTCGGTGCAATGATCCAAGATGATCTTATATGAAAATCTTAATGTTGTATGATGCTATGCTTGTTGCTTATAAGCTCTTTGCTTATCTTTCCTCTTTGCTTAAAAGCTTGAGTGGCTCTTTCTCTTGTGAGCTCTTTTCTTATGCAAACTTGAAGAACCAAGATAGCAATTGTGTATGCGAGGACAACTTTGTGACGCACAAGTTGATTCCGAGATATGCACCATGATGGTATGTATGATATGGTGTATGCAACTAATGTGCACAAGTCACGTTGCCGGCAATACTCAATGGCTAGTCTAGATGGGTAAGCAACGCAAAAGATGGTCTATGATGGTTATCAATGCAATTGCAAGGTATGACAAAGATGTCATCGAGGTTACCGTCCGTAGCGAAGATGAGTAGTCGACGAAAATGAGCGTTTGTTGTTGAAGTCTCACCGCACCTAAATAGCCGAAACACAATAGGACACGGAAATCTCAACTCAAATTCTCGAACCCAAATTCAAATGGTAGTACGGAGGTTGTGTCGTGGAGTTTTGGCAAGTGGAAGTGGTGGTGGTTGTAGTGGGGATGATGCGGAGCATCCTTCCATCATCCCCATGGACTCTACATCAACACATCCGACCCCACAAGGACCTATGACTCGAGCACGTGCAAGAGCTCTTGAAATCGAGGTGACTTCTCTCCTAAATGATATTTCATATGACCCTCTCGAGACATGGCTACTACCTAAGTCAGAAACACTATGCATGATTAGGTGTCAAGAAGAATCTCCCGAGGATGCGCGTGAAGATGGACAAGCTGCCCACTCCACGGATGAAGAGAACCAGCTGAAAAGGACAAGTTCACCTTCCAGGCCCCGGACATCCGGCCCAGACCCCGGACATCCGGCCCCTGGAGACGCCAACACAACAGCCGCAGCTCAGCCAAGAAGACTACAGGGCCCGGACATCCGGCCCCCAGGTCCCAGACATCCGGCCTCCCACGAAGCCCCGAAAATCTGGCCCTCCGCCCAGAAATCCGGCGCCCCGCACCAGAGAATACAGAAGGTCGCGCAGCCAGCCCGGACATCCGGTATCACATGAAGCCCCGGACATCCGACCCGATGCCCGGACATTCGGCCTCACCTGCGCGTGAACAGTGAAGGGCCGAAGCCCATGTACCCTTTCGCCCCCGTAGACTATATATACTCCTCTTTCTAGGGTTAGCATTGGATTAGCTCATATTTGTGTGATAGCCTTTGCTCATCCACTCGGTTACTTCTCCTCGGAGATCAGGACCTCCTCGGAGAAGATCCCTCAGCGGATTCAAGACCCCTATCTAAGGAATAACATCAAGGCCTCCTTTTGGAGATGAACGGTTCCTTTGTATCCTTACCCTAGTTGACTATGTATCTTGTGGATCTCATGTGTGTATGTTGATCTAGCACTTGTGTGATCGATTCCTTGTTGGTTGAGTGATTCTCTCTCGTTTTCTCCGTGTTTCCCCTCGTGCTTCCGCGTGTTCTTCGTGTTTCCTCTGTAGGATCCCCTCCAAACGTGAAAGATCGATGAATTAGGGTTCCACCCTACATCATATGGTATCATGAGCCACGTTGATCACGTTTTGGAGCCCCTACCCCGTGTTTTCTAGCTTGATTTTGTTGTTTTTCGTCCTAAATCCAAAAATCCCCACCAAAAATAGCCCCAAAATTTTTGTGATTTGTTGGTGTGATGAAATTTTGTTGGATTTGGTCCATGGATTTGTGTTGCTGCGTGTGGATCTAGCTTTCCTGATGAGGACATCAATACCATTGTTACACCCACAGCCCCTACTGTTACATATACGGGACCAATTACTAGAGCTCGCGCACGCCAATTAAATTACCAGGTACATTCGTTTCTCGGTAATGATTCTAATGTTCATGAGAATATGATGCTGCCGAAATTGGATACATTTGTTTTGCTTACAAATGAAGGGCCTAGCTTGGAGAAGGATGAACATTGGAGCAAGAACACGCATGGAGTTGATGGCATGCGCAAGGGGATCAAGAACGGAGTTACAAGTGATGATTTCAGGACTTTGATATCACACGCTGAGATTTGCATTCTCTCGCAAAATGTCCTCTTCCCTTACAACGACGACAAATAATATCACTTGTGTGCCTGTTGGCGCCATGGAAGAAGAAGAGCTCTGTCTTGGCCCGGCAGGTGTGCTCTTGGCGGATAGTGGTGGTTGTGCACTGCTTTCTTGTATCACGGTTGGAGGTGGCACTGAAGGAGGTGATGGTGCGGTGGATGTAGATGATGCACGTGGTGTCCATGATGAAGGTCGACTGCGAGAAAAAGTTAGTGCGGCGCCAATGCACATCGATCCTGCACTTCACGTTCAGCTTTACAAGCAAGATGGAATAAGCAGTGATATTATTATAATCCTTATAGTCTAGAATTGTGCGAATATCTCTATTTAAAACACCCGAAAAACGTGCAAGCATAGCTTCATTCTCCTCAACAATACCACATCTAATCAAGCCAGTTTGTAATTCCTGATAATATTCTTCTACAAATTTTTACCTTGTCTTAAGCGCTGCAATTTTTGAAGTAATTCACGTTGATAATATGGTGGAACCCAACGAGTCGCATAGCAGTTTTCAAAGCAGCCCAAGTAGCTGGAACAGGATATAATCTACAACGTTCGGACCACCAAACACATGCAAAGCTAGTGAAAGCACAAACAGCAGACGAGAACACGTCTCTCCTCGGGATATTGTAAACATGTAAATTGTTGTTCAGTTTCTAACTCCCAAGTAAGATATATATCGGAAACATATCTACCCTCAAATGGTGGAATATTCAATTTCAGTTTAGGGAGATCGTCATGATCTCGTACACGAGGAGCCCCTAACATTGCCATTATTTGCATGTGGACGACACGGTGGTTGTGGTGCTTTGGTGGTTGCAACGTAGTTCGATGTTGATCAACCTCATCCTCGTAATCTCCCACATAATCATCCTCCTCCGTTGCAGCAGCAGCGATGGCGAGAGCCAAAGAAGCACCAACAACAGATGGCAGCGGCACCAGAATTTTGTCTGGCTCAATAGGAACACGCTGAGCTCGTCCATACTTGATTCGGAAGAGGCGTAGTTGTTGTCGTTTCTTGAGAGGTGCGATAGGTGCAGCCGGCGGTGGTTGTGGAAGACGCGAGAGCAATTCATTAAACTTGCTATCAATCTTTGTTTCAAACGTCTTCTCAATGCCATCTATCTTCTCCATGGCCTCGTCAAATCTGTTTAGCACATCTTGCACCTGTCCAATCATCATTTGCTGAAACTTATCATGTAGCTGTTTGTTCGTCATGTTCTCCCAATCAGTCTCATCGGCTTGTGATCCTGCCATGGTTAGCAGCAAATAGAAACACACAAGAATATGATCCTACAGGCTACTAAGAAGTGGTGGTGGTGTATCACAAACCCGTCAAGAAAATCTCAAATTCTTACCAGTTCTTACCCAGCAGCAGGTGGTGATCGGCAACCGTTGTAGTCAAAACTCTCAAAGCCTGGATATAGCGATTACCAGGGAGAATAAAACGCATGACGTAGATGTATGTGGAGCTGGGAAGGCTTATAATATGTGATGAGGACATGACTACCTTGGATAAGACAAAAAATATTGTGATGAGGACATCAATACCATTGTTACACCCACAGCCCCTGCTGCTATACAAACTGGACCAATTACTAGAGCTCGCGCACGCCAACTAAATTACCAGGTACTTTCGTTTCTTGGTAATGATTCTAATGTTCATGAGAATATGATGCTGCCTAAATTGGATACATTTGTTTTGCTTACAAATGAAGGGCCTAGCTTGGAGAAGGATGAACATTGGAGCAAGAACAAGCATGGAGATGATGGCATGCGCAAGGGGGACAAGAATGGAGTTACAAGTGATGATTTCAGGACTTTGAAGCCACCATAATGAGTGCATGAAGCCTTGGACGAAATATACAAGATGCCACTTCATAAATTTCGTCCGGAGGCTATTCTAGGTGCTTCGTCACCTTATTATTGGGCCAGGCCCATGTAATTTCGAAATACATTAGTATAGGCTATTTTTAGAGTCCGTATGTGTGGGAAACAAGAGATAGGGTTAGTTTGGACCCCTCCACCAAGGGCCACGAAATTCTCCCCTCTTCCTCCATATATACAGCCCTTAGGGCACCGTTTAGAGTTTGGGTTTTGTTTAGATCAAAAGTTAGCCATAGCTGCAACTTCGGCGTGCCGTTTGTGTTCAACGACCGGACAAAGGCGTCCACAGAACCCCACCTTGATCAATAAAGCTTTCATCTTATATTCGCAATATCCAGTTGCAATCTCAGTTTCTTGCTTGTTCTTCGTTTGCTCGCAGGAAATAGACCCTCGTGGTCGGGTTGATCGTGCTCGGCGTGGTCAATAACCTCTCGGAGTTGGTTTAGCGATTGCTAAGCGCGGCGTCGCCCTCGCTTTCGTAGTCGGATCGTCAAAGTCGACTTCCACCAAAGCGAAATCCACCATCTCATCGAAAGGCGGGACACCTTTGCCTCTATCAAGTGGTATCAGATTTCGAGGTTGCTCGGTGAGATTTTACGAGTTTTAAGTAGTTTAGATCGAGTCATTCTTCATACCTACAGTCCACAAAAAAGCCAAAAAAAATTAGGGTTAGGTCATCATATCCGAACCAATCGAGCCTTTGCATAATCTTTTACGTATTTACATTGTTGAATTTGCGGTTGCATCGTCGTGTCTAGTTCTTTGGTCTTAGAGTCTAGTCTTTTAGAGTTTGAGTTACGGTCATAAGTTGTCACGCCGCCGCCCTTATTATCATCATACGCCATCTACCACCACCGCTTATCCGCCACCGCTTGAATCCGTATCCATATACCACCACCGCTGCCATATACCACCACCGTTGCCATATACCACCACCATATATCCACCACCAATCCGAGTTCCTTGCATATTAGATTTGTTTTGGGATCCATCTAATTTCGATTCGTGTTTCCTTATGCGAGTAGGTTTGATTCCAGCAATCTTTTGCCGTCCGTAGAAGAGGTTGGTTTCCAAAAAAAGTGTCCGAAACCACCCTCCGTTTATGCCCAAAATTTTCCAAAAACGCACGGGACAAAAATTTTTCTGGCCATCCTATTTTAGGTGTTTCTAAGCGTATTGAGACGATCGCCGTTATAGAAAGTTTTTTGACCCGTTTCAGATTTTGGGTCGAGCGATCGAAAAAAAAAAAAAATTTGGTCGAAAAAATTTCGTGCCCATCCTATCAATTTGACCTGGGAAGAGTTTTGAGACACTCGCCATTATAGTGATTTTTCGCAAAAAAAAAAGCAGCGCAAAAAAAAAGCGAAAAAAAAAATTCAGATTGTGCTCCTCCCTTGTTTACGTGCAGCGCCGTGATTTTGTTAGTGTTCTAGGCTCGCGTCTCTAGCACGGTCTAGCCTAGGACCAACCAATACCGTCGTTGGCGTTTATTCAACTTTGCATCTCTGAATTGATTATTGCTGACCTTTTTTTGCTACCATATTATAAGCCTTCCCAGCTCCACATACATCTCGTCGTGCGTTTGATTCTCCACAGTGTCGCTATAGCCAAGCTTTGAGAGTTTTGACTACAACGGTTGCCGATCACCGCTTCTTCTTTGGGTAGGAACTGGTAAAATTTGAGATTTGCTTGACGGTTTGTGACATCCACCACACCACCACCACCACTTCCAAGTAGTCTGTAGGATCATATTCTTGTGTGTTTCTATTGCTGCTAACCATGGCAGGATCACAAGCCGACAAGACTGATTGGGAGAACTGACGAACAAACAGCTACATGATAAGTTTCAGCAAATGATGATTGGACGGGTGCAAGGCGTGCTAAACAGATTTGTGAGGCCATGGAGAAGATAGATGGCATTGAGAAGGCGTTTGAAACAAAGCTTGATAGCAAGTTTGATGAATTGCTCGTGCGTTTTCCACAACCACCGCCGGCTGCACCTATCGCACCTCTGCAGCGACAACAACTCGCCCCCTTCCGAATCGGTATGGGCGAGCTCAGCGTGTTCCTATTGAGCGAGGACAAAATTCTGGTGCCGCTGCTACTGCTGTTGGTGCTTCTTTGGCTCTGCTGCTCTGCTGCTGGTGGTACCGAGGAGGATGATGAGTATGTGGGCGATTATGAGGATGAGGTTGATCAACATCGAACTACGTGCAACCACCAGCACCACAACCACCGGTCGTCCACATGCAAATAATGGCAATATTAGGGCTCCCCCTCAGTGCGAGATCATGACCATCTCCTAAACTGAAATTGAATATTCCACCATTTGAGGGTAGATATGTTCCTTATATATATCTTACTTGGGAGTTAGAAACTGAACAACGATTTACATGTTTACAATATCACGAGGAGAGGCGTGTTCTGCTGCTGTTTGTGCTTTCACTAGCTTTGCATGTGTTTGGTGGTGCGAACATTGTAGATTATATCCTGTTCCAGCTACTTGGGCTGCTTTGAAAACTGCTATGCGTACTCGTTGGGTTCCACCATATTATCAACGTGAATTACTTCAAAAATTGCAGCGCTTAAGACAAGGAAAAACTACGTAGAAGAATATTATCGGGAATTACAAACTGGCTTGATTAGATGTGGTATTGTTGAGGAGAATGAAGCTATGCTTGCACATTTTACGGGTGGATTAAATAGAGATTCAGACCATTCTAGACTATAAGGATTATAATAATATCACTCGTTTATTCCATCTTGCTTGTAAAGCTGAGCGTGAAGTCTTGGGATCGGCGGGCATTGGCGCGCACTAACTTTTCTGCAGGTCGACCTTCATCATGGACACCACGTGCATCATCTACTTCCTTTGCACCATCACCTCCTTCGGTGCCACCTCCAACCGTGATACATGAAAGCGTGGCACAACCACCACTATCGCCAAGAGCACACTGCCGGGCCTGCCTGAGCTCTTCTTCTTCCATGGCGTCAGCAGGGCACACAAGTGATATTATTTGTCGTCGTTGTAAGGGAAGAGGACATTTTGCGAGAGAATGCAAATCTCAGCGTGTGATGATTGCTCTTGAGGATGGTGGGTATGAGTCCGCTAGTGACTATGATGAGGAGACTTTGGCTCTTATTACACATGAGGAACACGGTGGAGATGATTACGATCATGAGACACAATACATGGCTCTTGAAGATCTTGACGGTATGAATGTTTAGTTGCTCAACGTGTTTTGAGTGTGCAGGTTACACAAGTGAGCAAAATCGGAGGCATAATTTGTTCCATACAAAGGGAGTTGTGAAGGAGCGTTCTATTAGCGTCATCATAGATGGAGGAGCTGCAACAACTTGGCTAGCATGGAGATGGTGGAAAGCTATCTCTCACCACAAGACCACATCCACATCCTTACTACATCTAATGGTTCAACAACAGCGGCAAGGTGAAGGTAACACGTCTTGTTAGGTGTGCATTTTAGTATCTCTACATATGCTGATTATGTTGATTGTGATGTGGTACCTATGCAAGCATGTTCCTTGTTACTTGGTAGACCATGGCAATTTGATAAAATTCTGTACACCATGGTAGAAACAATCGAGTATACTCTTGTTCATAAGGATAAAAATATTACTTTGCTTCCTATGACTCTGAGTCCATTTTGAAAGATGATATTAATAGAGCTAATAAAGCAAAACAGGAGAAAAATAAGAGTGAAAATCAGATTGTGGCAAAAGAATTTGAGCAACACATGAAGCCTAATAATAAACCATCTCTTGTTGCTTCGAAATTAAATTGAAAAGTGCATGTTTACTTGCCACCAAATCTGATATTGATGAGCTAGATTTTAGCAAATCTATTTGCTATGCTTTTGTGTGCAAAGAGGCATTATTTTCATTCGAGGCGTGCCTTCCTCTTTGCCCCTCTGTCACTAACATTTTGCGGGGAGTTAGTTGGCGTCTTTCCACAAGGCGTGCCACGGGATTACCACCTATTCGAGGATTGAGCATCAAATTGACTTAATTCGGTGCATCATTACCAACCGTGCACCATACCGTACCAATCCGGAGGAGCGAAGGAGATTATCGTCAAGTCAGGAGCTGCTCGACAAAGGTTATATCTGCGAATCCCTTAGTCCTTGTGCTTTGTTCCTATTATTCTAGTGCGAAAAAGGATGGTACGTCACGTATGTGTGTTGATTGTAGAGGCATCAATAATATTACTATTAGTTATCGTCACCCTATTCCTAGGCTAGATGATATGCTTGATGAATTGAGTGGCTCTACAATATTCTCCAAAGTTGATTTGCGTAGTGGATACCATCAAATTCGTATGAAATTGGGAGATGAATGGAAAACAGCATTTAAAACTAAGTTTGGATTATATGAGTGGTTAGTCATGCCTTTTGGGTTAACTAATGCACCTAGTACTTTCATGAGATTAATGAGCGAAGTTTTATGTGCTTTCATTGGACGATTTGTGGTAGTCTATTTTGATGATATCTTGATTTATAGCAAATCTTTGGAAGAACATTTGGAACATTTACGTGCTGTTTTTAATGCTCTCGTGATGCACGTTTGTTTGGTAACCTTGGGAAGTGCACCTTTTGCACCGACCGAGTATCTTTTCTTGGCTATGTTGTTACTCCACAGGAATTGAAGTTGATAAAGCCAAGATTGAAGCTATTGAGAGTTGGCATGGCCCAAAATGGTCACACAAGTGAGGAGTTTCCTTGGCCTCATTTGGTTTCTATAGGCGTTTTGTGAGAGATTTCAGCACCATTCTGCACCTCTCAATGAGCTTACAAAGAAGGATGTGCCTTTTGTTTGGGGTACCGCACGGGAAGAAGCCTTCACGGTATTGAAAGCTAAGTTGACACATGCTCCTTTACTCCAACTTCCTGATTTTAATAAGACTTTTGAGCTTGAATGTGATGCTAGTGGAATTGGATTAGGAGGTGTGTTATTACAAGATGGCAAACCTGTTGCATACTTTTACGAAAAATTGAGTGGGCCTAGTCTGAATTACTCTACTTATGATAAAGAATTATATGCTCTTGTTAGGACTTTAGAAACATGGCAACATTATTTATGGCCCAAAGAATTTGTTATACATTCGATCATGAATCTTTGAAACATATTAAAACTCAAGCTAAACTGAATCGTAGACATGCTAAATGGGTTGAATTCATTGAGACTTTCCCTTATGTCATTAAACACAAGAAGGGTAAAGAAAATGTTATTCTTGATGCATTGTCTAAATCGCTATACTATGCTTTCACAACTTGACTTCAAAATATTTGGTTTGGAGACCATCAAAGGTCAATATGTGCATGATGCTGATTTTAAAGATGTATTGCAGAATTGTAAAGCAGGAAGAACATGGAACAAGTTTGTTGTTAATGATGGATTTGTGTTCCGTGCTAACAAGCTATGCATTCCAGCTAGCTCCGTTCGTCTTTTGTTGTTGCTGGAGGCGCATGGAGGAGGACCAATGGGACACTTTGGCGTGAAGAAGGCGGAGGGCGTACTTGCTACACATTTCTTTTGGCCAAAGATGAGGCGGGATGTTGGCGTTTTATTGCTCATTGCACTACATGTCAAAAAGCTAAGTCACGACTCAATCCTCATGGTTTATATATGCCTTTGCCTGTACCTAGTGTTCCTTGGGAGGATATATCTATGGACTTTGTTTTAGGTTTACCTAGAACAAAGAAGGGAAGGGATAGCATATTTGTTGTCGTGGATAGATTCTCGAAAATGGCACACTTTATACCATGTCATAAAAGCGATGATCTTGTCAATGTTGCTGATTTGTTCTTTCGTGAAATTATTAAGCTTGCATGGTGTGCCAAATACTATTGTTTCAGATCGTGATACTAAATTTCTTAGCCACTTTTGGAGATGTTTATGGGCTAAGTTGGGGACTAAACTGCTTTTTAGTACTACTTGTCACCCCAAGCGATGGACAAACTGAAGTAGTCAATAGAACATTGTCTACTATGCTTAGGGCTGTTCTAAAGAAAAATAAGAAAATGTGGGAGGAATGCTTGCCTCATATTGAATTTGGTTATAATCGTTCATTGCATTCTACTACTAAGATGTGCCCTTTTGAAGTTGTGTATGGTTTCCTACCTCGTGCACCTATTGATTTGTTGCCTCTTCCATCTTGGAGAAGGTTAATTTTGATGCTAAAGAGCGTGCTGAATTGATTTTAAAAATGCATGAGTTAACTAAGGAAAACATTGGCGTATGAATGCTAAATATAAACTTCTTTGGAGATAAGGGTAGAAAACATGTTGTGTTTGCACTGGAGATCTTGTTTGGTTACATTTGCGTGAGGATAGATTTCTGATTTGCATAAATCAAAGCTAATGCCACGTCTTGCTGGTCCCTTTAAGGTGTTGGAGAAAGTAAATGATAATGCATATAAACTTGAGCTGCTGCAGATTTTGGGGTTAGTCCACTTTTAACATTGCAGATTTGAAGCCATATTTGGGTGAGGAAGATGAACTTCCGTCGAGGGCGACTTCATTTCAAGAAGGGAGGATGATGAGGACATCAATACCATTGTTACACCCACAGCCCCTGCTATACATCTTGGACCAATTACTAGAGCTCATGCGCCAACTAAATTACCGGTACTTTCGTTTCTTGGTAATGATTCTAATGTTCATGAGAATATGATGCTGCCTAAATTGGATACATTTGTTTTGCTTACAAATGAAGGGCCTAGCTTGGAGAAGGATGAACATTGGAGCAAGAACAAGCATGGAGATGATGGCATGCGCAAGAGGACAAGAATGGAGTTACAAGTGATGATTTCAGGACTTTGAAGCCACCATAATGAGTGCATGAAGCCTTGGACGAAATATACAAGATGCCACTTCATAAATTTCGTCCAGAGGCTATTCTAGAATGCTGCGTCACCTTATTATTGGGCCAGGCCCATGTAATTTCGAAATACATTAGTATAGGCTATTTTTAGAGTCCGTATGTGTGGGGAAACAAGAGATAGGGTTAGTTTGGACCCCTCCACCAAAGGGCCACGAAATTCTCCCCTCTTCCTCCATATATACAGCCCTTAGGGCACCGTTTAGACTTTGGGTTTTGTTTAGATCAAAAGTTAGCCATAGCTGTTTGATAGAGGCAAAGGTGTCCGTCTTTTCGATGAGATGGTGGATTTCGCTTTGGTGGAAGTCGACTTTGTGATCCATTACGGCGTCTTGAGGGCGTCGCGCGCTTTAGGAATCGCTAAACCAACTCCGAGAGGTTATTGACCACGCCGAACACGATCAACCTGACCACGGTCTATTTCCTGCGAGCAAGCGAAGAACAAGCAAGAAACTGAGATTGCAATCTGGATATTCGAATATAAGATGAAAGCTTTATTGATCAAGGTGGGGTTACGTGGCGCCTTTGTGCGGTCGTGGAACACAAGCGAAATGCAGAAGTTGCAGCTATGGCGAACTTTTAATCTAAACAAAACCCAAGTCTAAACGGTGCCCTAAGGGCTGTATATATGGAGGAAGAGGGGTGAATTTCGTGGCCCTTGGTGGAGGGTCGAAACTAACCCTATCTCTTGTTTCCCCACACATACGGACTCTAAAAATAGCCTATACTAATGTATTTCGAAATTACATGGGCTGGCCCAATAATAAGGTGACGCAGCACCTAGAATAGCCTATGGACGAATATTATGAAGTGGCATCTTGTATATTTCGTCCAAGGCTTCATGCACTCCTTATGGTGGCTTCAAAGTCCTGAAATCATCACTTGTAACTCCGTTCTTGATCCCCTTGCGCATACCATCAACTCCATGTGTGTTCTTGCTCCAATGTTCATCCTTCTCCAAGCTAGGCCCTTCATTTGTAAGCAAAACAAATGTATCCAATTTAGGCAGCATCATATTCTCATGAACATTAGAATCATTACCAAGAAAGCGAAAGTACACGGTAATTTAGTGGCGATGCAACGAGCTCTAGTAATTGGTCCGATATGTATAGCGGCAGGGATGTGGGTGTAACAATGGTATTGATGTCCTCATCATCCTCCCTTCTTCCTTTGAAAAGTGTCGCTTTCGAGAATGGTGAATTACTTGGTGGAGTGATGGGTCGCACTTAGGGTTTAGCGTCCACGGTTATTGCCAGGCCGAAACGCTGCCTGAAACGCGCGAAAAGAGCAATCAATTCTTCGTCTTTTGCTTAAGATTATGCAATTTAGTAATTCACGTTATATGGGAGGAATTGAAGCATTTAGAGCCAGCATTGCTTTAAATAATGTTGCCACAACATCAAGCATAAAGCTAAATCGAGGTAAAGCCCGGATATTGTAAACATGTAAACTTGTTTTTAACTCCAGTAAACTTATATAGGAACATATCTCCTAGTTGGAAATTCAATTTCAGTTTAGGAATGGATGTTCCGTACGAGACCCTGAAATCCATATTTGCAGTGCTACACGGTGGTTATATTGGGTTTCCCAGTGTTCGATGTTAAACATCATTAAATCTCCACATACTCTCTGCTCAACCGTCCGAAGGAAGCAATAATCAATAGCGTGCGGCGGAACATAATTTAAGGCACTCGTAGTGAATCCAGACTGATTGGAAAGCATTGATTAATTCTTCACTGTCTATTATTGCAATTTGTTGTAAAAGAATTCATCAAACTTGTTCATGTTTGGGCTTCTAAAATGCTCTACTGCCACCTTCAAAGTGGCTAAATTTGTATCGATCTGAAACTATATTGCACATACAATCATCAATGACAAATACATTGCACATAACAATAATGGCCATTTAGAATCATCAAACAATTCTTTCTCCTGCTGTGCAGTGACAAACAAACATAGAATCCTCCCTAGAACAGGAGAAAAAACAAGTTTCTTTCTCTTCTTTTCCTTTTTTTTTTGCTCCAAACAAATTTTTTGGAAAAAGTCTACAAATCGGTCTAAAACTTGCCTGCAAATTTTCGACTTAGTTTTTTTCTTCTTGACAAAACTGGAACTAATTTTTTTGGGATGGCTTGGAATGTTGAGAGTCCTCTGTTTAATCGATTTCGAGTTATCGCTCGATGGAAATGAGAACAATTGGCCAACAATTCTTGGTCGGACTAAGCTGGTGGCGGAGATGAATCTGGTGGAACTTCGTTCGTGCTGGAATGAATGGTAAGTAAACTTCGACCATTGCATGTGGATGATCATTACGGTGGAACTTCGGATGGTGGCGGATTATAGTTGCGAGTGAACTTGGATGGGCGTATGGGGATTATGTAGGTGGACGAATATATGGATTTGATCTAAGCGGATGAATCATGTGGGTGAATTTGGATAATGTGCAGCGGCGTGACAACTGTAACGAACTCGAAACTCTAAACTAGACCTAAGCCAAACTTATTACATGCGACAATTGGAAAAGACAAAGTCAAAAAGATTATGCAAAGGCTCAGTTGGTTGGACGGGATGAACTAACCCTAATTTTTTGGCTTTTTGGACTTAGGTATGAAGAACAGACTCGATCTAAACTACGAAAACGTAAAATCTCACCGAGCAACCGGAAATCGATACCACTTGATAGAGGCAAAGGTGTCCGTCTTTCGATGAGATGGTGGATTTACGCTTTGGTGGAGTCGACTTTGGCGATCCGACTACGGCGTCTTGAGGGCGTCGCAGCTATATGTCGCTAAACCAACTCGGAGGTTATTGACCCGCCGAACACGATCAACGACCACGAGGTCTATTTCTGCGAGCAAGCGAAGAAGCAAGAAAGCTGAGATTGCAATCTGGATATTGAATATAAGATAAAGCTTTATTGATCAAGGTGGGGTTACGTGGCGCCTTTATGCAGTGTGGAACACAAGCGAAATCGCTGAAGTTGCAGCTATGGCGAACTTTTAATCTAAACAAAACCCAAGTCTAGCGGTGCCCTAAGGGCTGTATATATGGAGGAAGAGGGGTGAATTTCGTGGCCCTTGGTGGAGGGTCGAAACTAACTATCTCTTGTTTCCCCACATACGGACTCTAAAATAGCCTATACTATGTATTTCAGAAATTACATAGGCTGGCCCAATAATAGGTGACGCAGCACCTGGGAATAGCCTATAGACCCGAATGTTATGAAGTGGCATCTTGTATATTTCGTCCAAGGCTTCATCACCTCCTTATAATTAGCTAAAGTCTGAAATCATCTCATAACTCCGTTCTTGATCATAGCATATACCATCAACTCCATGTATTTCTTGCTCAATGTTCATCAACCCCCTATAACTGAAACAATTAATCTTCCTCATAAAGACTAACACCAATAATTCGCGAAAGAACAAAAATGGGATGCCAGGTTCGTAATTGGTCCGTATGTATAGCAGCGAGGGGCTGTGGGTGTAACAATGGTATTGATGTCCTCATCATTTGCAACCGCGTGCCGTTTGTGTTCACGACGACAAAGCGTCCGAGAACCCCACCTTGATCAATAAAGCTTTCATCTTATATTCGAATATCCAGATTGCAATCTCAGTTCTTGCTTGTTCTTCTTTTGCTGCAGAAATAGACCCTCGTGGTCGAGGTTGATCATGCTCGGCGTGGTCAATAACCTCTCGGATTGGTTTAGCGATTGCTAAGGCGGCGTCCTCCCTTGTGGTCGGATCGTCAAAGTGACTTCCACCAGAAATCCACCATCTCTTGAAAGGCGGGAACCTTTGCCTCTATCATATTGCATACATGCATATCTGGGGTGATTTCTAGTGCAAACTATTCAATAATATATTTATGTTATCGGAACAAAATACTTCACATACTTTTGTGTTTTGTCTAATTGCGGTGTATGGGACATTTGTACAATCCGTATGAAGATAAGGGAAAGGAGAAGTTTAGGTGCTGTTTCAACGTCTTCTCAATGCCATCTATCTTCTCCATGGCCTTTATCAAATCTGTTTACCACGTCTTGCACATCATCATCATTTCTTTGAAACTTATCATGTAGTCATTTTGTTAGTCGAGTTCTCCCAATCCGTCTCATCGACGTGATCCTACCATGGTTAGCGACAAATGAAACACCAAGAATATGATCCTCGGACTACTAGAAGTGGTGGTGGTGTATCACAAACCCGTCAAGCAAATCTCAAATTCTTACAGGTCTTACAGCAGCGGTGGTGATCGGCCAACCCGTTGTAGTCAAAACTCTCAAAGCTTGGATATAGCGATTACCGGGGAGAATCAAGCGCCGCGGCGTGGATGTATGTAGAGCTGGGAAGGCTTATGATATGGTAACAACAAATGTACGGCAATAATCGATTGGATCTGCAAAGTTGAATAAGCAGCTCACTTGTGATCGTCTTTGTCTGGGCGAGGCTGAACCGGCGCTGTAAGCTGAGGAGAGAACACTAACAAAATCACGGTACTTGCGTAAACAAGGAGGAGCACCTCTGAATTTTTTCTCTTTTTTCTCTTTGCACTTCTTTTTTCCTTTTTTTTTTGCTCCGCCACAAATTTTTTTAGGAAAAAGTCTACAAATGGTCTAAAAGCGCCCTAGCAAAATTTTCGAGACTTAGTTTTTTTTTTGAAGCTGAACTATTTTTCTGGCGGATGGCTTGGAAGTTGGGGAGTCCTCGCTTTATGCGATTCGGAGTATCGCGTGATCTGGAAATCGAGAACAATGCAACAATTCTTGGTTCGGACTGACTAGGGCTGGTGGCGGAGATGAATCTGGTGGAACTTCGGACTAGTGGCGGAGATGAATCTGGTGGAACTTCGGACTAGTGGCGGGGATGAATCTGGTGGAACTTCGGATGGTGGCGGATATATGTTGCGAGTGGACTCGGATGGGCGTGATGGCGGATATGTGGTGGCGATATATGGATTGGATTGGCGGTGAATATGTGGTGGTGGTATATGGCGTGGCCCGGTGACAACGTGAGCGGAACTTCGAAACTCTAAAAGACTAGGCGCTAAGACCAGCAACTTGACACTGACGATGCAACCTTAAATTCAACAAAGCAAATCAGAAAAAGATTATGCAAAGGCTCGAATTGGTTGGACGGGATGAACTAACCCTAATTTTTTTGGCTTTTCGTGGACTATATGTATGGAAACGGACTCGATCTAAACTACGAAAAAGCGTGTAAATCTCACCGAGCAACACGAAATCTGATACCACTTGATAGAGGCAAAAGTGTCCGTCTTTTCGATGAGATGGTGGATTTACGCTTTGGTGGAGTCGACTTTGGCGATCCGACTCTGGCGTCTTGAAGGGCGTCGCATATATAGCAATCGCTAAACCAACTCCAGAGGTTATTGACCTTGCAGCCGAACACGATCAACGACCACGAGGTCTATTTCCTCGCAATGAAGCGAACAAGCAAGAAAGCTGAGATTGCAATCTGGATATTGAATATAAGATAAGCTTTATTGATCAAGGTGGGGTTACTGTGGCGCCTTTATGCAGTCGTGGAACACAAGCGAAGTCTGCGAAGTTGCAGCTATGGCGAACTTTTAATCTAAACAAAACCCAAGTCTAGCGGTGCCCTAAGGGCTGTATATATGGAGGAAGAGGGGTGAATTTCGTGGCCCTTGGTGGAGGGTCGAGACTAACCTATCTCTTGTTTCCCACACATACGGACTCTAAAAATAGCCTATACTAATGTATTTCAAAATTACATGGGCCTGGCCCAATAAAAAGGTGTGTAGCACCTAGAATAGCCTATGGACGAATATTATGAAGTGGCATCTTGTATATTTCGTCCAAGGCTTCATGCACTCCTTATGGTGGCTTCAAAGTCCTGAAATCATCACTTGTAACTCCGTTCTTGATCCCTTAGCATGCCATCAACTCCATGTGTGTTCTTGCTCCAATGTTCATCCTTCTCCAAGCTAGGCCCTTCATTTGTAAGCAAAACAAATGTATCCAATTTAGGCAGCATCATATTCTCATGAACATTACAATCATTACCAAAAGCGAAAGTACACAGTAATTTAGTTGGCGTGCCTGAGCTCTAGTAATTGGTCCGAGTATGTATAGCAGCGGGGGCTGTGGGTGTAACAATGGTATTGATGTCCTCATCAGCTGCAACTTAGCGTGCCGTTTGTGTTCAGCCACCGGACAAAGCGTCCACGAGAACCCCACCTTGATCAATAAAGCTTTCATCTTATATTACATAATATCCAGATTGCAATCTCAGTTCTTGCTTGTTCTTCTTTTGCTCATGGGAAATAGACCCTCGTGGTCGGGGTTGATCATGCTCGGCGTGGTCAATAACCTCTCGAAGTTGGTTTAGCGATTGCTAAAGCGCGGCGTCCTCACTGCGCTTCGTGATCGGATCGTCAAAGTCGACTTCCACCAAAGCGAAATCCACCATCTCTTGAAGAGCGGGACACCTTTGCCTCTATCATATTGCATACATGCATATCGTCGGGTGATTTCTAGTGCAAACTATTCAATAATATATTTATGTTATCGAGAACAAAAATACTTCACATACTTTTGTGTTTTGTCTAATTGCGGTGTATGGGACATTTGTACAATCCACGTATGAAGATAAGGGAAAGGAGAAGTTTAGGTGCTGTTCAAAAGTCTTCTCGCGTTTTTGGGCCAAGAGAAGATAGAGTCAAATCTCTCATTTACGGATTCAGATTCGGACTGCACAGACATACCTGACTCAAAACGCCAACAACTTTTAAATACGGACTCCGAATTGGGTGATTCTTTTTTTGTTGGAAAGTAGATTTCATGCTCTTTCCAGCACAATTGGAATCGCCTTAAAATCCGTCCGGAGCGTTGAGTTATGGATGAAACAATCTGACGCTGCACCATAATCCGAGTCAAACTACAAGTCCAAAGGTGTTACGTCACCTCCACTTGGGCCCATTGGCCTTGTACGACCTAGGGTTAGTTTTAGGATGCCTTGGGACGTCCTCCCACCTCCTTGGCCGCCACCCCTTGCTCCTATATAAGTAGATCCATCTAGTAGCTTTTCCCTTGGGATTTGTTTAGTTAAAGTTAGCCATTGCAACTTCGTGTGCCGTTTGTGTCCAACGACCAGACCAAGACCACTTACGGATCCCCACCTTTATCAATACTTCATACATACTGCATAATATTTAGATTGCTTTTATCATATTCTTGCTTGTTCTTGATTGCTTGCGAGGAATAGACCTTCGTGGTCAGGTTGATTGTGCTTTCTGGCGTGGTCAATAACCTCGGAGTTGGTTTAGCGATTGCTAAAGCATAGCGTCGTGCGTTTGTAGTCGGATCGTCAAAGTCGTCTCCACCAAATCGATAGTTATCAACTCATCGAAGATCGGGACACCTCGCTTCTATCAATATGGTAGCAAAAAAATCGGCAATAATCAATCAATTGATGCAAAGTTGAATAAGCGCTCAGCAGCGGTGCTTGCTCTTTGGTCCTAGGCTGAAGCGAGTGCTAGAGGCCTGAGCCTAGAACACTAACAAAATCCGCGGCTGCTGCGTAAACAAGGAAAAAGCACACTCTGAATTTTTTCGCTCTTTTTTTTTCTTTGCTTTTTTGCGCTGCTCTTTTTTTGAAAAAAACACTATAATGGCGAGTGTCTCAAACTCTTCCCGAATCAAACTGATAGGATGGGCATGAAATTTTTTCGACCAAACTTTTTTTTTTCGTACTGGACCCAAAAAGCTGAAGCGGGTCAAAAAAACTTTCTATAACGGCTGTTGTCTCAATACGCTTGAAACACCTAAAAATAGGATATCCAGAATTTTTTTTTTATCGATGGTTTTTGGAAAATTTTGGGCCCTAAGCGGAGGTGGTTCCGGACTCTTTTTCTTGAAACCAACCTCTTCTCTGAGCTGACAAAAGATTGCTGGAATCGAAACCCTCTTGAGACAAGAAACACGAATCGGAAATTAGATGGATCCGAAAACAAATCTAATATGCAAGGAACTTCGGATTGGTGGTGGATATATAGTGGTGGTATATAGCAGCGGTGGTGGTATATGGCAGCGGTGGTGGATATATGATACGGATTCGATGCGGTGGCGGATAAGCGGTGGTGGTAGATGGCGGGGCGATGATGATGGTCGGGTGGCGTGACAACTTATGACCGAACTTGAAACTCTAAAAGACTAGACTCTAAGACGAACTAGACACGGCGATGCAACCGCAAATCAACAACGCAAATCTGGAAAAGATTATGCAAAAGGCTCAGATTGGTTCGGATATGATGAACTAACCTAATTTTTGTGGCTTTTCGTTGGACGTAGGTATGAAACGTTCGATCTAAACTTCAAAATGGCAAAAATCTCACCGAGCAACACGGAAATCAGATACCACTTGATAGAGGCAAAGGTGTCCCGTCTTTTGATGAGGCGGTGGATTTTGCTTTGGTGGAAGTCGACTTTGGCGATCCGACTTCTGGCGTCGAGGATGTCGCGCCTTATGTCGCTAAACCAACTCCAGAAGAGTTATTGACCACGCGAACGCGATCGACCTGACCACGAGGGTCCCTATTTCCTGCGAGCCGAAGCGAAAGAACAAGCAGAAATTGAGATTGCAATGCGGATATTGCGAATATAAGATGAAAGCTTTATTGATCAAGGTGGGGTTATGGCGCCTTTGTCTGGTGGTTGAACACAAGCGAAGTACGCGAAGTTGCAGACTATAAGCCGACTTTTGATCTAAGCAAAACCCAAAGTCTAAGCAGTTGCCCTAAGCGGTATATATGGAGGAAGAGGGGGTGAATTTCGTGGCCCTTGAGGTGGAGAGTCAAGACTAACCCTATCTCTTGTTTCCCCACACATGGGACTCTAAAATAGCCTATACTAATGTATTTCGAAATTACATGGGCACGGCCCAATAATAGGATGACCTTGTTTTCTAGAATAGCCTATGGAGCGAATGTTATGAAGTGGCATCTTGTATATTTCGTCCAAGGCTTCATCCACACTCCTTATGGTGACTTCAAAGTCACGAAATCATCACTTGTAACTCCGTTCTTGATCCCTTAGCATGCCATCAACTCCATCGTCATTCTAGCTCCAATATTCACCCTTCTCCAAGCTAGGCCCTTCATTTTTAAAGCAAAACAAATGTATCCAATTTAGGCAACATCATATTCTAATGAACATTAGAATCATTACCAAAGCAAAGTACACGGTAATTTAATTGGCGTCTGTGACTCTCTAGTAATTGGTCCACCTATATGTAACGGTACAAAGCTGCTGGATGTAACAATGGTATTGATGTCCTCATCATTTCCCCACCTCCCCACCCTTTTCCATCCACCAATTCATCAAATTTTGCCTCGGAGTTGCGATTTTCACATGAATTCTTCGTGTTAGTCCCGATCGAGCAGGACATCCGGCCCGTGTCCCCGGACATCCGGTGCAACCCGGACATCCGCCCCAAACAACAACTCCAAACCCCGCACCCATTTCTCCATACCTTCGCCCAATTTTGACCTGGCCCACCGTCCTTCCGCATAATCAACTTTTCCACAAACTCCACCACCACTAACCGCTACCTCCTATATCGATTTTGATGTGTCTTGGTCTTTGAGATTTTGAGTTGTGGTTCCCGTGTCCTATTGTGTTTCGACTATATAGAGTGCGTTTTGGCGTCATCATCACCACCGCTCATCTCCGCCGACTACTCAACATTGCCAGGGCGGTAACCGGCGACATCTTTGTCAAAACTTGCAATTGCATTGATACCCCATGGCCTTACTTTTGCGTGGCTTACCCATCGAGACTAGCCATTGAGTATTGCCAACAGCGTGACTTGTGCACATTTAGTGATCATACTACATAGCATACATACCATACCATAGTGGTGCATATCTTGGGATCCACTTGTGCGTCACAAAGTTGTCATAGCATACACAATTGCTATCTTGGTTCATGAAGTTTTGCATGAGAAAAGAGCTCAAAAGTGAAAGAGCCACCCAAGCTTTTAAGCAAAGAGGAAAGATAAGCAAAGAGCTTATAAGCAAGAACCATAGCATCATACATCATTAAGATTGTCATATTGGATCATCTTGGATCATTGCACCGTAACACCATACATATAGCATACTTGGGATAGAGATAGTTGCATTTTGCCTAGTAGGTTGTCCACAAGTTTGCGTATCCGCCTAATACCCATGTCGTCTTTAGCGTCTCTCTAGTATTGTGCAACAAGAGCATTTTAAGTGGATTCCACATTTTGGCTCACTTTTGGTTTGCACAATCCCATTTATTTATTCCTGGCGTGTGTTTAAGTGTACCCTTACTTGCTTGGTCTACTAGTTGCATATGCAAATTTGTGAATCTTCTTCAACATTTTTGAGTCAAGCTAACGATTGCAATCCATTTTGTGCCACCATCTAACCAAGCTCCACCAAAAGCTTTTACTTGTGTAGGTATGAGAATGCGACAAGGATCGGTACCAATAGTGCTATTTCATTGTCCGCATTTGAGTGAACTTGATTCATCTTCAACTTGTCGAAGATACATTGGTATTGATTCTTCTCCTTCTACCACTCACAATTTGTTTGAAATGATGGATAGGCCAAGTTCTTCTACAAATCCACTCTTCATCAAGCAAAAGCGACGACATGTCATCATACGTCACCAAGAGCCACCTATTTGCCACTGCAGGCTCTCCATCAAGAGTAACAAGCGTGAATGGCGAGCGCATCGACAACAAGCTCGGCCTTTACAAGAAGAAACGCGATGCAAGAATGGACGAGCTCCGCACCTTGTTGGTGAACCGGCGTCCTTCCATTTCCTCACACTCAAGACGGAGTGATGCGGAGCATCCTACGGACATCACCACGTCAAGAGCCCATTTGGCAAGTGACACGTGCGACATCTACTATACATACACAAAGGTGAATCATCTCCTTCTGCGTGCTCAATTGACACTCTCGAGGATGGTATACTGCTGGACACTCCTTACGTGTGCATGCATAGGTATTGTCGGAGCTTCACGGATGTCAGGAGGAGTGCAAGCGCCAAGGCGACTACACCATCGCGAGGAAGCGTGGAAGGAAAGCGAAAGAAAGGAGAAGAAGGCGGAGGCTTTCACAGAGGCGGGCAGACGTCCGGATCATCCGGGCTCGGCCGGATCATCCGGTCGCCCTCCGAATCATCCGGATAGAAGCTCGAAAACAAGCTGCCCGTGGCGGATCATCCGGAGACCATGCGGATCATCCGGACCCCGACCGGATCATCCAGACTACCACCGGATCATCCGGACCCCGCTGCGTCGTGACTTGGGCGAGGCCCGTGTACCTTGCGCCCCTCACTTGCCCCTGCCTCCTTGGGCTATAATAGAACCTCCTCCACCTCCTTTTACAGGGTTAGCAAAGTGATAAGCTCATTCTTAGGTGAGCTTTGTTCTACCTATCTCTACTCTTCTTGAGAGAGAGAGACCATTACTCCATTGGAGGCCAAGACCTCCATCTAGGAGAAGATCATGTGGATATCATCAAAGACCCCCTTGTGGGGAAGATCCATCTAGGATATCATCAAGACCTCCTCTTGGAGATAGAACCTTACCTTGTATCTTTCCGTTTTGTTGTTCCTTTACCCTTGTGATCTTGTGTGTTTGATTGTCTAGTGGATGTGTGATTTGGACTTGTTCTTGAGTGTTTCCCTTGTGATTTCTCCCGTTCTTCCCGTGTTCATCGTGTTCTTGAGGATCCGCTCAAGCGTGAAGGTCAATAGCGTTCCACCCTTCATATTATCATGACGTTGATCCGTTTTTGGAGCCCTCATTTTCTAGCCTTCTTTTGCTTGATTTTCGTCCTAAAATCAATCCCACCAAAAATAGCCCCAAATTTTTTGTGATTTGTTGGTTTGATGAAGTTTTGTTGATTTTGATCCATGGACTTGGTTTCAAGTGGATCAGCATCTCCCCAAGTTTCCCCACCTTCCATCCGAAATCCATCAAAATTTGTCCAAAATCATCCATTTCGCTTAAAGAATTCATCCCCACGGCAAATCCGGCGGATTGACTTGGCGGATCATAAAGACATTCTCTCGGATCATCGGACCAAGCCATGCGGATTAGCTGAGCGCCCCCGGACGTCCGGATAAATCAGCGCACCCGAAAAACAGAACCGGCTGGCGAACCGGATCATCCGGATTTCACTCCCGGATCATCGGACGTAGCGAGATCATCAGGACCTCCTCGGATCATCGGGTTAACACCTGGCCAACCGCGGCTAAAATCTTGTTTTGTCCATAACTAATTCATCCAGTCCGTTTTTAGCGTTCTTTAGCTCGTTTTGAAGATATTGACATCCCCCATCCAACAAAATACCACCAACACCATTTGACACCATCAACTTTTCTGAAATTTGGCAAGGTTTGCCTAGGCCCTCCACCATATCATCCGCATTACCACCACCGACTTCCGCCTTCTAACCCACTTTGTTCCCCAGCATTTGAGGTTGTTTGAGTAGTGACTTGGTCTCCTAAGGTGTTTGGCTACTTAGGGACGGTTGCTTCTTCATCAACCACCACCACCACCACTTCTACACCAACCTTCCCACCATACACTTGCACAACCCAACAACCCAATTGTTGTTTGAGCTTGTTTGAGTTGTGGCTTGTCTCTCTAAGGTGTTTGACTACTTAGGGAATGGCAACTTCAACTCCGACTTCGTGTATAGCCCATCATTCCACTTCCGCATTGCTAGTGCAACACCACCACCGCTTTCCGCTACCACCATTTGACATTTGTCATTTGAGATTTTGAGTTGCGGTTTTCCGTTTCCTAAGGTGTTTGGCTACTTAGGGCGAGTCTCCATCATCTTGGTATCTACACCAAAACACGCTCATCATCGAAGGGCGGTAACCTCGGCGACACCATTGTATATTACCTTGCAATTGCATTGTTAACCCCTAGCCCATTTTGCGTCACTTACCTATCGAGACTAGCCATTTGAGTATTGCCGGCAACGTTACTTGTGCACATTAATGGTCCATACCTTCCATTGCATACATACCATATCATATTGGTATCATATCATCCATTGTGCCTCAAGTTTGTTCCGCATATACAAATTGCTATCTTCGTTTGTACATTATGCAAAAGTGGCCATAGAAAAA